>JAAVTG010000333.1:0-215099 GCA_011947345.1 Phytophthora quininea
GTCCTGCTCGTCGTCGTCGTCGTCCAAGTCGTGGGCCAGTGGGCCCAACATGTTCTGCCGCCGCAGCCTGGACGTGTCCTCGCCCATGCAAGTGCGCTTCAATGACCTGGTCATCAACTCGGCCGTGTCTCGCTCGGGTAGTTACACGGGCTCGTGAGCTGAGGAGACGATGCTTTGTTTCTATTTCCTCGGTCAAAACACACAAAAACATCTCAGCAACGACGCAGTAGCAGCGTCAACGTCCAGTCCAGCTCAAGAAGAAAAAAGCTCCGACATCCCCCGGCTGATAAAAACAAGCGTCGCCACTCGACGCCGTGGGCATCTATCTATCCATCCCCCACCACGCCTGCAAAAGAAGCACAGCAACGACGGCCTCTCCAGTATTCCGATTATTTATTTTGCTCATTTCTGCATGAGAGAAATATAAAACAAAAACAAACAACAACATTTGTAGAGGTGACATGCACCCGACCACCACCACGCAGTTTTCTTCCGTGTCCATTGACAACCAAAACCTCATGTATCGCCCAAAGATCAGAAGTGAAGCCGGTCGGTGCTCTTCTTCAAAGAGTCCCAAGACGATCTGCCAGCGACACACGCCATGCTGGTCGTAGCCACCTTCAATCTAGCCGAGGAGCTGCTGAAGCTCTGCCAGGCATTCTTGCACTGCTGGGGATGAGACTTGACTGGCCTTTGCCGCAACGAAGATGGAGATGTGGATCCCTGCCGCTTCCTTCGCCTGTGCATCGCCCACGAGAGCCTACAAGTGTTAACAACTAGACGGGTAAGAGATGCCATTGCAATTGTGTGATGTGTAGCGAGCGTACCAACGTGCCGATGGCAACGAGCGATCGCAGGATCGTGTCATCTCCCAGCTCCTGGACGGTGTACGCGCCATTGAGAAGGTCTGCAGCCAACGAGACCACCACAATCTGATCGTCTGCCGATAACGTGCCAGAGGAAGCGGCTTCCACGCGAGCAAAGCTGAGCATTCGCACGAGGAACATGGTTAGTCTCGACAACAGCAACACCAAAAAGCATACTCACTTGAGCAAGACCGTCGCGAGACTGAGCGCCACAAGTTTGTCGTGGAATGCCTGGAACGAAGGCAGTTTGCTCAGCACGTCGCTCTTGTGAGCCACGACAGCCTTCCGCGACGCATCAAGCAGGAACATGTTGGCGAGTACTCGCAGTGACAACATGCGGGTTGCCGAGGGAATCGCATCGTTTCCTCTTTGGGCCTGCTTGCAGTCCCAAGCTCAGCACCTGAGTGGCCAGAGCGTCTAGAGCAGCATCGCCCAGCGTGTTGGGGCCCTGTGGGTGTACCAGCACAAGCCGGAGTAGATCCAATGCCGGAAAAGCAAACTTGGCTGGCCACTTTTCAATTGCGCTCCTCAATGTGGTGATCTCTGCAGGAGCAAAGGTGCTCGAGTGGTAGAACGCTGTGTCCTGGACGGTGTGCACGATTTGCTCCAATGCAATCAACTGCGAGTCGACGAGTGCAGTCGGTTCCTAGCAAATTGAGAATCGTTCCAGAAGTTAAACTTCAGCCACGTTTACTGTCGAGCATCAACCACTTACCCCAGCGTCTTTCAATTTGTCGTTGAACTGGCGCAGCATGCTCATGAGCTTGGAGATTTTGGTGGTTTCGAAGGTGTTGAACCCCGACTACAAACAACACTCCCTGCAATTAGTGTCACAAGTCAATTCAAAGAGCAGTTCCAACCACGTACCACTGGGAAGTACTTGTACTTAGGAGTGCTAGCAGCAGGCGCATCCGAAGTCGTGCCGGTGGAGGCAGCATTGACGTTGTCGTCGTTTCCTAATACAGGCGGGCGGTACTCGTTGGCACGTTGTGTGATGTAGTCTGCGATCTCTCGCAGATATGCCTGGTCGAGAGAGTGCTTATCGATGAATGCTTGGGCTACTGCGAACGGGTTCTGGCCCTGGTTGTAGCCGATCTCGAGCTTCTTCAAGCCGCCTGGCAACTCAATTTCTACGGGGATCACCATATCGTACGCCTCGCCGTCGACAACTTCACCGCCGCCTGTGCCAGTCACCTCGCCGATCTAAAGCAGCGAGAATTGCTAGTTAATCTTTTACAAACACAACATCTCAAAAACAGTGGCAACGTACATCGATCCAGGTCCTTGAAGGGCCGCTCCACTGGCACGCCCACGCCTTCGTCCCGCGACGGAACATCTGAATCTGGCCGTCAGAGTTGCCATTGACGCTAGCACGTTGGTCATAATCAGGCAGAGACTCGATCTCAACGCCGCTTGGGCCACGCTGCCTAGAAATTCGAGCTTCTTCCACAGCAGCCTGAAAAGCCGCCACTGCATCCGGATCTGCACGAGTGGCATCGTGTGTGAATACACGCACAACTTTGTCTTCGCATCCTGTCGCGAAGTCGCCGTTGGGTAGTGCAGCGACGCACCAGAGACCGCCGGGATGCTCCACCGTCTGCACCAACGCCCCATCGCGTGACCACACGCGCGCCGTGCAGTCTTCACTCGCCGACACCAAGAACCCATTGCTCAGGACAGCGACACCAAGCACGAACCCAGGCTTCCCCTCTGCATTCAGTGGGTGCTCCATACTCGCCACTACTGTGCCATCCAGCGTTCGCAGTTTAATCGACCCGTCATTCGAGCAGCTCGCGAAGCCAATGTCCGGCACGAGTGCCAACTGGCGGATGGGGCCTTGGTGGTCTGTCAGCGTCTTGGTCAGCGCGTAGATCTCTTTTTCCCAGAAGCGCAGCTTGAAGTCCGCCACAGTATTGCCAACCTGCTGCCCTGTAGACCCCGTGACCAAACTCCCATCAGGGAGCCCCAGCACGCAGACGCCGTTCTCGTGTCCAGGCAAAACATGCAGACACTGCTGCGTTGCCAGGTCCCAGACTCTGGCGGTGCCGTCCCAGCTGCCGGACAGCAACAACTTGCCGTCTGCAGAGGTAGACAGTGAGATGACGCCACCCTCGTGGCCCTGCAGCAGCCCCGTGCGTTGTCCCTGAGCGTCAAAGAGTCTGATGCGCTTGTCCATACTCCCAGTAGCGAAGCCTCCACCGAGAGTGCCACACTGGCCGTGACCCAGTGCTCGTGGTCGAAGATTGTGGCACTTTCCATGGGAGTGAAGGCCCGAGCGGAGAGCTGGCGTCGCGAAGCCACACGCGAGCCACAGAGTCCATGGCGCCGGTCACGAGCAAGTCGCTGGCTAAGGAGGCGATGCATCGGACCTACAGAGGTAGATACGCCACAGGAGTTGCATGAGCAGACAGACGAGATGGAGAGGAAGAAGAGGAGGCCAACGAGAGAGCGATACGTACAGCGCCCTCGTGCCCACGCAGCTCGCAGTTGACGTCATAAGTTGTGCCCATTTTGCCAGGGAAGATACTTCGGAAACTGAGACTGTGAAAAAGGAGTTATGCTTATTCACAGGTTTGTTTCGACAAGTTGAAGTTGACGTAGTTGCCTTTAGGCGGCTTCGATGCTGTCGCCCGAGTCGCAGCCCTTGAGATGCAGCAGCTTATTGTTGACGTTGCCGAAGGCCAGACAGAAGCCCGCGTGCTTGACCAACTGGTTGGCGGCGTCGTAGCTCCGCTTCTAGTTGAGATCTGGTTAAGATCACTTCCGATCGAGATCATCAGCCTGTCCCAAAAGCGATGGCGATCAAACACGAACGCATTGACTTCGCCAACAATGGGGCTGGTTCTAATCCGCTAGACTGCTCGGCTGGATATTTCTCAAAGTTGTACGCATCGTTGTTTGTTGCTAACAGCAAAACTTCAACGCAACGCTAACGACGATCTTACAGCATGAGCATGCGCTGGAAACCATTAAGTTCGTACAATTCAAGCTTACAATCAGTCTCAGGCTAAGCATTTTTCCGACGTCGAAGCGCCTTAGATGTTGGCCGGGTCAAGAACGCTCCATTGCTGGTTTGGGTTGTTCGGCGAGCACCCGTAAAGCTGCAGCTTGTTGTTCTGCGCAGGGTCCTGGTCAAGGCAGAAGCCCTGGTGCGTTGCGTGCTTCAGCTTTCCGGTATCGATCTCAAACGTCCACTTCTGGTTGGCCTCGTTATCCATGCAGCGGTACACGTGAACGATGCCGCCATCCCAAGCCTGGTAGGCGTCCAGACAGCGGTCGCTGCTCTTGGAGCGAACCTGCTGAGTCGCCGAGTCGAAGAACCAAACCTGCTGCTCCTGCACGAGCCAGTCGTTCGACTTGGCCGACATGTAGACCTCGCCTCCATTCTCCGACAGCATCAAATTAGTGCCAGCGTTCCGGATCGCACGAGGGTCTTTCCAACCGATGGTGAGACCCTGGAAGTTGCTCTTCATGGTGTCGTCCTCCTGGAACACGCCGAAGTCCGCCTCCACTTCCTTGCCGCCGTTCGACACGCGCCACTTGGAGTCGAACGCGACGTACCAGTAGTAGTCGAAGTTGTGCGAGCGAGCCATCTGGAAGAAGTCCGAGAAGAACTTGGCCTGGTTCTCGGGAGACGCCACGCTGGCCGCAGGGTCCGAGCCGCCCGAGCTCCAGCCCACCTCGGAGATGACGATCTTCTTGTTCTTCTGGGCAGCGACCACACGGAGGTTCTTGAGCCGGTCGAGCGTGACGGCGGCGCCCTCGTTAACGTCCGATCGCTCCCAAAAGGAGAACTGGTTGACGGAGATGTAGTCGACGGCGTCGATGAGCTGCTGATTAGCGTAGTAGACGTCGATCACATCGGCGATGGTCACAGGAGTTTGCAGACCACGACTGCGAATGTAGTCGCGGATCTCGTTGAGGTAGCTGATGGCCGTGTCTGCTGAAATCTCCTCACGATAGATGGTCTCACTTCCGACGTGAAGTCCGATGACATTGCTGTCGACAAGTCCACTGTCGATAAGTCCCGCAAGCTTGTTCTTCTCCTGCAGCAGGTAGTCGTGGCTGTTGGTCGTCCAGATACCCAAATGCACCTGGAGACCAGCGCTCTTGGCAGCGGGGAGTACGAGAGTACCTTGGTCGCAGTCTACAAGCGAGTAGATGCGGACCTTGTCGGTGACGCCCTTGAGCGCGAGCATGTCCTTCTGCACCTCCGAAGCAGACTTGCACTTTTGGTTGTCGGGAGCCCAGTCCGGTCCCTTCCGAGAGTTGTAGTTGACACCGGGCATCTTGACGTTGAGAGCGTCGGTACCCGACAGCAGCAGCACGGCCGAAGCCAAAACGGTGGGGAAGAAGAGCTTCATTTTGGAGCGGCCTTGAAACTTGTACTAGCGCTGCTAGTGTATCTGTAGGGGATTCTCCTTGTTGCTAGACAGGAAAATGTGGAATGCCAGCACCGAAAGTCCATCCAATGACAATGCCAAGGCGTCTGCACAGCCTCCGGAAGCTCCGCACAGATAGGCATGGTGGCGTGAGTGTGCCGTTCTGTATGTCTGCTGTCGAACAGAAAACGGCTCGATTCAGCCTGTTTCAGTATGCTGAACTAGTCAGCAGGGCGTTACAACAGCAATCGCGTGCAAAATATACTAAATGAAGTTATTTAACAGCACAACGAATTGAAACGGGTTATTGCTCTTCGCTGTGACGCGGAAGGCAGCAGAGTGCGATACGCCTCCACAACGCTAAGAACTCGTGGTTGTGCTCTTGTCAGGAGCTGCCTTCATGCTGTTTGTACCCCGTGATCGAAAAATAATGGTTCTCCCCAGCAGACTGGGGACTGGGCCCCAGTGTCTTCCCAGCCGTGAGGCTCAGCAGTGAGACAGTTAAAAATGCTAACCGCTCTACAGCAGAGCCATCGCTGTCGTGTGTCCCGCGGCAAGTCTTAGTTCGAGAGTCTCAACGCTGCGTGCAATGCGCGACGAGATCGAGCGTCAATTTGTGATTGTATTCATCTCAACCTGCTACGAATATGTGCCCAAGATCGACAAGGCTGGAAAGACCTCACCGACGGGCTATTAGCGCACGCGCCGATAGACGGACTCCGCTTGAGAGGAGAGAATACATAGTAGACGAGAGAATACCCGACGCATGCGGTAGTTGAGCGACTTTAGTGGCGAGACGGCTCCCGAAACGCGTTCATAATACAATACAATATTCATCTCGATTGTAGCCATCCAATCCGATCCGATCCGATCCGACGCGTCAATGGAGCAGCAGCAGCCCCTGGAGAGCGCGATGGAGGACACGGAGGCGTGGCGCAAGCCCAGCAGCCAAGTCGCGGCCTCTGAACCTCCAGCCAAAGACGCCAATGACGCAGCGGACGAGGATAATCCGTTCTCGCAGTACTACGGCATGCTACTGCACCAGCAGAACATGCTGCAGGACCACGTCCGCACCAGCACGTACGAGCGCGCCATGCTGGCCAACCCGAGCGACTTCCGCGACAAGGTGGTGCTGGACGTGGGCACCGGTTCGGGCATCCTGGCCTTCTTCGCCGTCAAGGCCGGCGCCCGCAAGGTCTACGCGGTGGAGCTGAGCAACATGGCCGAGTGCGCGCGGGAGCTGGTAGCGGCCAACGGCCTGAGCGACCGCATCACCGTGATCCAAGGCAAGATGGAGGAAGTGCAGCTGCCCGAGCAGGTGGATACGGTGGTGTCCGAGCCCATGGGCTTCTTCCTCGTGCACGAGCGCATGCTCGAGACATTCGTCAGCGCCGGCAACAAGTGGCGCCGACCGACGCCCGGCTTCAAGATGTTCCCATCCACGGGCACTATGTTCATGGCACCGTTCTCGGACGACAGTATTTATCGCGAGCAGATGGCCAAGGTGGCTTTTTGGCAGCAGCAGGACTTCTACGGCGTCAACCTGTCGAGTCTGAGAGCGAGAGCCATCGAGAACCACTTCTCGCAGCCAGTGGTCGGCTATTTCCCGCCCGAGATTTTGCTGAGCTCGCATCCGGCCGAGCATGTGCTGGATTTTGCAGAGGTGACCAAACAGCAGCTCGACGAGTTCGACTTCCCGTTCCACTTTGTGGTGGAGCGCACGGTCATCATGCACGGACTGGGGTGTTGGTTTACAGTCGACTTCTTGGGCACCGACGCGCGGGTGGTGCTCAGTACGGCGCCACACGACCCTGGAACACACTGGTACCAGTGCCGTCTCTTGCTCTCCACCCCCATTGCTGTCAACGCTTCCCAGAGCGTCAGCGGCAATCTCCACTTTGTGGCCAACAAGAAATTCAGTTACGATATCGACCTGGAAGGTGAGCAAGTTGGCTTCTCTTTCTGTCCGGTGACTAACTTTTCGCTGTTTTGTCAGTTCGTCTGGACGGCACCTCCATCGTGTCGCGGAACCACGTTCGTTTGCACGATCAAATGTATCACTATTTGTACTCCGCTGGATCGGCCTCGACTGGAGCGACGGCCGAGGCAACACAGGCGCAGCCAATGTCATATTGAGTAGGGATCGTAGTAGAGATTGCGGCTAATACAGTCCCCCAGCACACTTGAAACACAACTCGATCTGAGGTCGCAAGATATTAAATAAATACCAACCTCACGCAATATACAATAGCTGCCAGACGTCTTAGACGTTCATGATGTGCTCGATGGCCTTCCTCACACAGGGGTCGAAGGCCGTATTTGTGGGAGTGGAGGCTTGCTGCTTTTGGGACCCATGGCCGTTCATCATTTTCTCTGCGCACACTTCCATGTCAGGCACAACCTCGGTGGGAGGGATCCCCACGCCTTCGTACAGCACGTCGTCAGCACTGAAGCAGCGCTGGTGCGGGATGTCGATTGTCCAGTAGTTCGGCAAGCGCAGCTGCTTGGTGGCCGACAAGTTGCCGGCAGTCGTAGAGCCAATACGACACGTATCCGGACGCTTCATCAAGGACAGGCACAGCAGCTCCGCGGTCCTGTCAACACACATGACTTAGCTCGTTGTCAAATACCCCACACAGCGTAACCCAATCAAAGCGCTTACCCGCGAGTGTATTGGCTCTGAAGCACTGCCAATGGGCCACGAAAGCGCGTGCATCTTGAAGTGTATGGGATGTAGTATTTCTTCCTCTTGGAGAATCGCGGCGTCGCTCCGGGCAGCTTCTCGTCCGTCGAAAATGCAAGCGCCTTGTTATCATTAGCAAAGAAAGACGCCACTGTCAGTGCTGCAACATGCGAGCCGCCACCTTGGTTGAAGCGCAGGTCCAGAATGAGTCCGTCGACCTCCCCCAGTCCCTGTAGGATTGCCTCGAGCGACCAGCGCATCGACTCCAAGTCGTAGATCTCCGGTACCGGAACGGAGTTCCCTGCTAGTGCCGTCGCTCCTGCTTTTCCATTCACTTCCAGTAGCGTCTGGGCTACCTTACTGCCCGTTGGTCCTCTCGTCCACGAAGGCATGAGAGTGTCCACTCTCGGCAGTGGGAACTCCACAAAGCCCTGCATGGCTGTCAAACAGACGTAGCCGATCCGCCAGCCAGGACACGTCTCCGCGTTCAAGATACCACATACTAGTCGTTCGTTGGCAATTCTCCTACCTCCTTGAGACAGGTGGTGACTCTCCAGCAGCGCCAGCGTCTTGAGCTGGAAGGTGGCGGCTTGCTGCGTTGGCAGTTTGCGGCCTCTGACAGTCAACGTCCTGGCGGTCGCTGCCGCTCCTGCTGCTCTGGAGACCGCCAGCGACGCGTCGTCGCACAGAGAAACGCTTTCCTGCAGTGCGATCCACAGATCGTCGTCGCTCGTGCCCTGCTGGATGGCGTCTCCGAAGAGCTGACGCACCAGCTGCCAGTCCACTTGGCGGGGCTCCAAGAAGGCGTAGTGGTCCTGCACAGCGCGCCAAAAGCTGCGGAAGGTCAGTTTAGGGTCTCTCGAGTACGTCACGCGCGCGAACACGGCCCGTAGGACCTCCAGGAAGAGCCGCAGCAGGATCCCGTGCAGCGTCATGAGCACCACCAGCGCGCCGCCCAACACGGGCACGTGGCGCCGCAGGAAGGATACGGGCAGGATGGCCAGCGCCTCGTATAGCTCCAGCGGCCGCAGGATCAGCAGCTGCAGCAGCGCGTCGGGCACCAGCAGCCAGTCCAGGCGCGGCAGCAGCGTCCACGGCTTGAGCATGGCCTCCGGTAAGAAAACACTTGCGGAATGTATACGCAGATCTCATGGAAGAAACTGTAGCCATTCTGAACGAGAACGATGACGCATGCTGACGCGAATGTTGTGTGGACCTACATAAAGGCAACTTCAACATTTGCTTTTGTCCTAGACGTACGTGATGGTGCTGGGCGAGTAGTTGCAGAGCAAGCCTGAAGGACCGGCGCCTTCCTCGTCTGGCTCGCCTCCCCAAGCTTGCCCTGGCCCCAGGCGCACACAGCCACCTTCTTGCCCTTGATCTTGACATTTTCGAGCGTGGCCTGATCGCCCCAGTTCTTGTTGACCGTGGCGATGCTCACGCGGCCGTTGACAGCGTACACGTTCTTGATGATCACCTTGCGCGCCTGGCCACATGTGCCGCACGAGCGGTAGAGCTTGCCAAAGTCCTGCACGTAGAAGCCCTCGATGCTGACGGTGCCCAGGCCGTTGTGCTGCACTACCTTGTCGGTGGCTGAGCGCGCGCCGCCGATCACCTTGGAGATGCTGCCGGCCGAGCCTCCCTTGATGCTCAGCGCGTCCTCGCACACGTCGTCCCACCACACGTTCTGGATCGTGCAGCCGCTCTGCTCGCAGTGCACGCCGTCCATTTGGTTCTTGCCGATGATCACGTTCTTGAGGGTGCCACCGGCCTCCACGATGAAGACCGACGTCTCCCATCCGGACTCCGTTTGGCCAGCACACGAGATGTCAGAGCGCTGGAACGTCTTCATGCCGCCGTCGAATACCTCGCCCTTCTTGACTCGGCGCGGCTCGTTGAAGAACTCGTTGCCCTTGCTAGAGGGCCACGCGCCAGTCGGCATAGCGGCGGCCTCGGCTCGCATGGAGGCAGCAGAGGCGACGGATGTAAACGCAACGAGCGTGGCAGCGACGACGACGAAGCAGTTGACCATGGCTGGGAGTACGTGAAGTGGACGCCGCTCGCAAATTGATTAATGACCCTGGAGGTACTAGTAAGTGAGTGCTGAATAGCGTTACATTGACCACCGCGGATGTGTTTCCGGTTCGTTGAGCGCCATCGTCTGGTTGCCGATGAGCTCGTAAGTTGTTTATTAGAGACGGAGATCGCACTCACAGCAGGCCAGCAGGAGATGACAAACAAATGATAGCGAGCGGAGCAAACGTGGCAAATCCTGTCGTTGCCATCAGTCCCGTTCTAGGGCTCCTCCGCATTGTCAGATGCTGCCGTCGCAAAGGCATCCAAAGTGACTTGTGCTCGTGTTCTGATCGACAATGCGGTTTAAAATAATAGTTACTCGCCAGTCGGCGCGGCCATGCTCTTTCGTCCTCGCGCAACCACGCGACGGTCGAGCTCCCATCGCTGCAAGGAGACACCTGTCGGACTACTTCCGACAGACCCGATGTTTTTGCTAGTAGCAATTAATTTTTGCAGTGGTCGAAAGAAGATACCCGCCAGACGTTTGCTCGGGAGCAACATGCTGCTCTTGCTTGATGGGGCTGTATTTGTTGCGGTAAGTGCTTGCAAAGTGTTTGCCACTGCAGTAAACAGCAAGACCATTCTCTCTGCTGCCGGGGCAGATGGAAACCCCGCAGGCAATGGTGCACATCGTTGCCAGGTCGCAGAGTTCGGCCGACCAACTGCTGGTCGACTGCCAGCAAGTTGAAGTTGGTATCATACTGGTTTGCCATTGGTCCAATCTGGTCCGACCCACATAACCAGCGTAGAGCGCCCCACACCAGACAAGATCGCCCCTGTCCGCTTACTGTGCAGCGCATGCGACGACACAGGATGGATGGATGCCAGGGGAGCGAACGGACTTGAATTGGGATGCCAAATGGGGCCATTAGAGCGGTGATATAGGTCTTCTCGTTGGAGGAAGTTGCACAATTGTACACGAAGATGCGGCTGGTTCTCGATGCGTCGGAGATCCCTTCTCTGCGTGGATATTGGAAGAAGTTCTCGGCACACCAACAAGTGAGTCTAGGTACCAGACACACAGCACACTCAGTCCACGCTGCACTATCCCTTGGTCGTCCGGGGCGCCCCGTGAAAATCTCCAAACCCGAAGACATATTCATCCTCGAAATCTGTTTGAAATCAATCCACCCGTTGTCGTGCAAGATGTGTGCTCAGCGACTCCAAATCGTAGGCCTCGTACCATGTCAGCGAGCCGTTCTCCACCGACGCGAACAATTCCACGTACGGAGACTCCGGGCAGTCCAAACGTAATATACTACGAGACCAAGTTGCCGTTGGCGTCTCCCATAAGCAGCTCCGTGTTGACGGACGCGTCGGCACTGATAACACGTCAGCATCACTTTCTTCTATCTCTCGTTTGTTTGGAGAAGTCATTACGGGGAACGTGTCTGTGGCCACGAGTTCAAGTGCTGGATATGGTGGTTGCTGAAAAAGCAGACACAACTAGACACGGGGTGAGATGAACTACAAGGCGACGGCATCAATGAAATACTGTACCTACCGGAAACTTCCTGGAGAACCCGGACATGAAGATCGGCCGCACCGACCCAGACGCAGACCCCAAGGGCTACCGCACCGTCATGATGTTCGAACTGGCCGAGGAGTAATACAATACGACCGGACTGGTGACTGGCATCTTGGGCAACGCGACGAACCGCGACCAAATCTACTCGGAAGAGAACCTGGAGACGTATTTGACGTCTGGAGATTTGGATGTGGGCTTCTTCTACGCGGTGGAAGCGGGCAGCTTGAGCGGCGTCAACTTCATTTCGCTGCCGGAGGAGATCAACATGGGCAATCCTGCCCTTGACGATGAGTACGCCACAGTCTCCTACACCAACTCCGAGACGGGGACAGTCTACAACGGGTCGGCGTCGATCTACACGGTGACGATTCTCAACAATGCCACGCACATGTCCGAGGCGGAAGAATTCGTGGCGTATTTGCTGTCATCGGCCGGCCAGACCATTTTGACCGAGCAAGGCATGGAAGCCGCGAACCTCACGGCCTACGGCGACACCTCGAGCATTCCGGAATCAATTGCGACGTATTTAGCGTGATGAAAGTCTCTTGCTCTCATGGAGGAGTGTCTGTCACGATCACTAAGTCAAGACTGTTCGGCGTGAGTTATTGAAGGTGGTTATCTCCAGCTTTATCTGGGACTCAATCCTACGTTGTCATACTTTACATTGGTAGGGCTGCTATGGTCTGCTCATAGAGCGGTGGTGGTGGTACCAGCAAGACTTGGTCTCGACGTGTCAGTTGTTGGAGAAGAAAAATACTCTCGTATTCGCGCGTGACTGCGTTTCGGTCTTCCTTTCGTGTAGCTGTGGATGATGAACGCTTGATGTGATTTTGGGCTGGCAGGTGAGTAAGGCTTTTAGACGACCTGGCCACGCCCCATCGGTGCTTGCTGTTCGAACAGCGTGAGGCGAGCAATGGAACAAAGTTTCCCAGCCATTTGCCGCTTGGGGCGCTGTGTGGACATCCGGGCTGCTCTGGTCTTCTGGTGGAATGCGAACTGAGCGATCTCCTCCAGCCACGCGTCGTCGTCGTCTTGAGGTGTCTTGGGCGCACGAACAGTTCGCTCGACATGGGACTTCGTACAATTGTTGTCGGCAGCAGCACCCGGCACACTGGACGGGGCTCCGACCTGTAACTCTGTCGGTCTCGACCAAAACCCGCTGATGTCGCTCGAGAACGAGTCCCCGGTGCGGCGGTTGTTGTTTTCCTTGTCGTCGAGAGCCACTGTGGTGTCCTGACCAGTAGGCGTGGCGAGGTAGTCCAGACTGCCCCACGTTTGCCAGCTCCCGAGCATATCAACCTCGCAAGGCGAAAGTGGTCCATTGACCTCCAGCAGCGGAGTCTCGTCCAGTATGGCACAGTCTTCCCGTTCTTGCTCGGGGTCCGGCGCAATATCGACAACTGTGTCTTTGAAGCGAACGGTCTTGGTCAGCGGACGAATAGTTCCTGCGAGGTCCTCGGGACGGATGGGAGGTCCTGCAAACGGCAGTGCGATGAAGGCTGGCTGAGTCAACGCTGACTCCAGCGCTGCCCACCAAGTCTCGTAAATTGCGCTCGTCGAGGCGCGCAGGATCACGCGCTGGAGCCATGATCCATATCGGATCCCGAGCTGGAAGCGACGGGCTTGCTTTCCGGTCACTGGGATGAGGTGAGCGCTGGGATCCAGCGGGATCTCCAGCTTTCCGCCGAAAAGCTTCGGGCGGGTCACGGTGAGCACACCGCGGCGAGGTGCATTCACAAACGGGAACTTCAGCGACACAACGACTTGGTGCCTGTGTTGAACGGAAGAAAGTCGTTGCCAAAGAGTTAGCTGTTTTCCGGTGGTAATGAAGAAGAGTGATGCGACAACCGCCTCCTACCAGAAGAGTCTGCAAAAGAGCATGCTCATAGCGCAATAGCGAGCAACGGGGGTCCCCATGCTGCTCTAATTGGTAAGTGGTTGCTAAGTTGGTAGTTGGTTGGAGTGTTGGTGGTGGTCGCTCCCTACTGCTTGTTGCCAGTAGAAAGCGAATCGAAGAATGGCGCGAAGAGGAGACCGTCGGGCGGGAAGACAGCCGGACGCCTCGACAGTGCCGCGCCCACTAAGCGCGTGGTGTGGCTGGTTTGCCAGTGCTCGGTGTCACTTTTCTTTCGCGTCTCGACTTGGAATCCAGTCCGAGGACAAAAGGCAATGCGAGCGAATGCGGAGCGACTGCAGTCGTTGTCTTACGCATTGAGGGCGGCTCGATTTGCAAGCGCCTCGAACAGTTCGTCGATGTCGATGCCTGCGCAGTGAAGATCGCCGTTGTGCTGTGGAGACACAGTGGGCGCGTGGTAATGATCACGGAGGCCACGTTGGTCACGGCGAATCCTCAAGTCCTTTTTGCAGTCGACAGCCGTTTTGCACTCGTCAGCAGCAGCTGTTTTGGTCTCGACAAGATGTGACTCAAGGCGGCAAAGACACCGACGGACTAGTACCAGCAGCAGCGCTGTCTCCGACAGGACGGAGCAACAAAGTTGCTGCCAAAGAGGTTGAGAGGGTCGTAATACCACGGCGAGAAGAATGCGCTGCAGACGAGCAGCAGGTTGAATATGATGACGCATATTGGGCTACAATGGCGCTATCATTATTATGCTTTAGCATGAAGACACCGATACTAATAGTTTGCTATTGTCGCTTTAGCTTGGAATTTTGCGATCTGTCAACGATATGCTGTTGCTCGCGCTGCAAGGCGGGTGGTGTTTTGCGCATGAAAACCTGGCAAAAGAGGTGGGTAGAAGCGGAAAGAAGCTATATCATTCTTCTCGCCGTGGTATTACGACCCTCTCAACCTCTTTGGCAGCAACTTTGTTGCTCCGTCCTGTCGGAGACAGCGCTGCTGCTGGTACTAGTCCGTCGGTGTCTTTGCCGCCTTGAGTCACATCTTGTCGAGACCAAAACAGCTGCTGACGAGTGCAAAACGGCTGTCGACTGCAAAAAGGACTTGAGGATACGCCGTGACCAACGTGGCCTCCGTGATCATTACCACGCGCCCACTGTGTCTCCACAGCACAACGGCGATCTTCACTGCGCAGGCATCGACATCGACGAACTGTTCGAGGCGCTTGCAAATCGAGCCGCCCTCAATGCGTAAGACAACGACTGCAGTCGCTCCGCATTCGCTCGCATTGCCTTTTGTCCTCGGACTGGATTCCAAGTCGAGACGCGAAAGAAAAGTGACACCGAGCACTGGCAAACCAGCCACACCACGCGCTTAGTGGGCGCGGCACTGTCGAGGCGTCCGGCTGTCTTCCCGCCCGACGGTCTCCTCTTCGCGCCATTCTTCGATTCGCTTTCTACTGGCAACAAGCAGTAGGGAGCGACCACCACCAACACTCCAACCAACTACCAACTTAGCAACCACTTACCAATTAGAGCAGCATGGGGACCCCGTTGCTCGCTATTGCGCTATGAGCATGCTCTTTGCAGACTCTTCTGGTAGGAGGCGGTTGTCGCATCACTCTTCTTCATTACCACCGGAAAACAGCTAACTCTTTGGCAACGACTTTCTTCCGTTCAACACAGGCACCAAGTCGTTGTGTCGCTGAAGTTCCCGTTTGTGAATGCACCTCGCCGCGGTGTGCTCACCGTGACCCGCCCGAAGCTTTTCGGCGGAAAGCTGGAGATCCCGCTGGATCCCAGCGCTCACCTCATCCCAGTGACCGGAAAGCAAGCCCGTCGCTTCCAGCTCGGGATCCGATATGGATCATGGCTCCAGCGCGTGATCCTGCGCGCCTCGACGAGCGCAATTTACGAGACTTGGTGGGCAGCGCTGGAGTCAGCGTTGACTCAGCCAGCCTTCATCGCACTGCCGTTTGCAGGACCTCCCATCCGTCCCGAGGACCTCGCAGGAACTATTCGTCCGCTGACCAAGACCGTTCGCTTCAAAGACACAGTTGTCGATATTGCGCCGGACCCCGAGCAAGAACGGGAAGACTGTGCCATGCTGGACGAGACTCCGCTGCTGGAGGTCAATGGACCACTTTCGCCTTGCGAGGTTGATATGCTCGGGAGCTGGCAAACGTGGGGCAGTCTGGACTACCTCGCCACGCCTACTGGTCAGGACACCACAGTGGCTCTCGACGACAAGGAAAACAACAACCGCCGCACCGGGGACTCGTTCTCGAGCGACATCAGCGGGTTTTGGTCGAGACCGACAGAGTTACAGGTCGGAGCCCCGTCCAGTGTGCCGGTGCTGCTGCCGACAACAATTGTACGAAGTCCCATGTCGAGCGAACTGTTCGTGCGCCCAAGACACCTCAAGACGACGACGACGCGTGGCTGGAGGAGATCGCTCAGTTCGCGTTCCACCAGAAGATCAGAGCAGCCCGGATGTCCACACAGCGCCCCAAGCGGCAAATGGCTGGGAAACTTTGTTCCATTGCTCGCCTCACGCTGTTCGAACAGCAAGCACCGATGGGGCGTGGCCAGGTCGTCTAAAACCTTGCTCACCTGCCAGCCCAAAATCACACCAAGCGTTCATCATCCACAGCTACACGAAAGGAAGACCGAAACGCAGTCACGCGCGAATACGAGAGTATTTTTCTTCTCCAACAACTGACACGTCGAGACCAAGTCTTGCTGGTACCACCACCACCGCTCTATGAGCAGACCATAGCAGCCCTACCAACGTAAAGTATGACAACGTAGGATTGAGTCCCAGATAAAGCTGGAGATAACCACCTTCAATTACTTACGTCGAACAGTCTTGACTTAGTTATCGTGACAGATACTCCTCCATGAGAGCAAGAGACTTTCATCACGCTAAATACGTCGCAATTGATTCCGGAATGCTCGAGGTGTCGCCGTAGGCCGTGAGGTTCGCGGCTTCCATGCCTTGCTCGGTCAAAATGGTCTGGCCGGCCGATGACAGCAAATACGCCACGAATTCTTCCGCCTCGGACATGTGCGTGGCATTGTTGAGAATCGTCACCGTGTAGATCGACGCCGACCCGTTGTAGACTGTCCCCGTCTCGGAGTTGGTGTAGGAGACTGTGGCGTACTCATCGTCAAGGGCAGGATTGCCCATGTTGATCTCCTCCGGCAGCGAAATGAAGTTGACGCCGCTCAAGCTGCCCGCTTCCACCGCGTAGAAGAAGCCCACATCCAAATCGCCAGACGTCAAATACGTCTCCAGGTTCTCTTCCGAGTAGATTTGGTCGCGGTTCGTCGCGTTGCCCAAGATGCCAGTCACCAGTCCGGTCGTATTGTAGTACTCCTCGGCCAGTTCGAACATCATGACGGTGCGGTAGCCCTTGGGGTCTGCGTCTGGGTCGGTGCGGCCGATCTTCATGTCCGGGTTCTCCAGGAAGGCCTCGTACCATGGCAGCGAGCCGTTCTCCACCGCCGCGAACACTTCTGCGTACGGAGATTCTGGGTAGTACCCGATCCCGATCGATGTCTCTCCAAACGTAATGTACCACGAGATCAAGTTGCCGTTGGCGTCTCCCATGAGCAGCTCCGTGTTGACGGACGCGTCGGCACTGATGAACACGTCAGCGTCACTGCCGTTGACGATGAGGTTCGCCAATTTGACGGATCCCTTGGCCAGCAGCGACGTGGCAATGCCGGTGGCGGCGGTGAACGCCGGTCCCAGTTTGTCGTCCATCAGGCCGACCAGCGAGCCGGCGTGGTAGATGGTCACGTTGCCGGTGGTGGTGGTGGCCGAGGACTCGTCCGAGGAGTCTGACGACGACGAGAAGACGCCAGTGGCGGCCAGGACGATCACCGCAATGAGCACCATCACCACCACAGCCAGCGCCACGCGGTACTTGACGATCGTCGCCTTGACGTTCCACACGGGGGTGGCCTTGTACGGGGTCTCGCCCGGGTTGTCCTCTTCGAGCGGCGTGAGCGGGGGATTGCCATGTTCTTGAGCGGCGGGTCAATCGTCTGCGGTCGGGGGCAATTTCAGAAGTGACCTGGTGGCAGGATCGGGCCGACCACGAGATTTGCTGCAACGGGCGCTGATAAGTGGAGCGCGTAGCATCATCTCGACTGCCCGCTGTGAATGCTGTCGCCTTCGCATTCACGCCGGACTTGCCTGCGCTGACCATCGACACCTTCGCTTAGGAGCTATCCGACTGGGCATCGATGACGTCGCAAGCAAACCGCAGACGCAGGCAGTTCTCGTTGGAGCACACCGAAAACAGCAAGTAAACAGCTTTGGGAATATATTAGCTGGACGTCAAGATGGCGCCGCGAGTTCCTTTTACAGAGCATTGGAGGACACGACGCCGGGGAAAACTACCTTTGCGAATTGCTTTACAGCTTCTTCTTGGCGTCCTCGACGGCGGGCTTCTTGGGGCCGAACACGTACGCGCGAATGTAGAAGTTCATGAAGAGCCAGAAGAGCGACTGCACGTACACGAGGTACATGAGCGGCACCTTGGGCGGCATGCCGGGACACTGGCGCGAGTAGGTGAGGTAGCCCTGCACGTTCATCGTCACGAACTGGATGAGCTGAATACGCGTCAGGTATTTCTTCCACCAGATGTCGCGCGTGTGGGCGCTGACGAAGTAGTAGGTGTACATGATGGTGTGCACGAAGCCGTTCAACACGATGGTGGCGTACGAGTCGCCGTCCTGGGCGGCGCGGAACGTCACGTAGTAGACGAAGAGCACGGACAGGTGGTGGTAGACGTGCAGGATCGAGAGCTGGCGCCACTTCTTGCCCACGATGATGAAGACCGTGTCGAAGAGGTCGAGGATCTTGGACAGGAAGAAGAGGTACAGCACGTTGCCCATGACGGGGTCGTCGGCCTTGAAGGCGTTGCAGGGCGCGGCCGTGTAGTTGTTGCGGTAGGCCTGGATGGCGGCCTCAACGCACATGTAGGAGCAGGCGATGACCTGGACAGGGTTGTACACGAACTGGAGCGGGCTGGTCTTGACGGCGGGGATGCCGGCCTTCATCAGAGCCTGGCATAGAGAAAGACAACGGTCAGCGGACTCTTCTTGAAGCAACAATAGACTTCTGG
Source organism: Phytophthora quininea (assembly GCA_011947345.1). Taxonomy (NCBI): domain Eukaryota; phylum Oomycota; class Peronosporomycetes; order Peronosporales; family Peronosporaceae; genus Phytophthora; species Phytophthora quininea. The sequence goes on from JAAVTG010000333.1 coordinate 18,531, forward strand.
GTAGGAACACACCGTGCCGAAGATGACGAAGAGCAGGTAGCCGACGCAGATGGCGTAGACGCTGGCGAAGTTGGCGAGCGGGTAGTCGGCCATGGGGTGCACCTTCCAGCCGCCCTCGGGGTCCACCCAGTCGAGCAGCTTGATCTCCGTGGCGTTGGCCCAGGCGTAGTAGCTCTGCAGCAGCTCGGTCGACATGGCGGCTGAGTCTTCAAGTTCCGACGGTGGCGTTCACAGGCGGCAAAAGCGCGAATGAGGAGGCCATCCGCTTGACGGTGAGCCGCAGCCAGCAGCTCCAGGCGTGGGGTCAGCGAGCGCCATTGCGGCGGTTCGGGGTACGTACCCCATACTGGAGCCCAGTCTAAACCCCGCTGATGATTTTGAGTGGCGAAATATGATGTCATGGCCAGCGACCATCCCGAGCCTGGTGCTGTCATCGCCATCTTGGCGCCGCCCGCGGAGAGCTGCGCGATCGGCGATGACGCAGCGGCTTCCGGAGCCACTCAAGCGCCTGGACGATAGACGTGGAAGCGCAAGATGGCCTCGCCCGCGGCTTCTTCCGGGCAATGGAGGAAGCATTTAACACGTGGCAGCTAACGGAGATGGCTCGTTAGTTCTGGTGGTGGTTGCCCCTCCCCTGCGCGCGTGGCGCTGCAACGCTTCTGGTCTCTTTGCCTGCCCAAGTACGTGGCAGCGGGTGCTGCTGCGGATTCTCATTGTAAGTCGTTGCTACTGCCAATGCAGAGTGGCAATCATGCAAAGCTTCGCAGAGCCGTCAAACTGCACATTGATGCTGAGGCATTAGCCCCCGTTGGGATTGCATCTCGTTCACAACAAAAATGCTAGAGCAATGGTGCCAGCAAACTCCCTAGTAGAATGAACAAGCAAAGCTCATTCAACGTTTTAGACCGATCTACAGGGTCTTCTTGGACGTGGAAACCTTCTTGGGCGCCGCCAGAACGTACGCGCGCACGTAAAAGTTGACGAACAGCCAGAAGAGCGACTGCACGTACACCAAGTAGATCTTGGGGATCGACGCGGGCATCCCTGGGCACTCGCGCGTGTACATGAAGTAGCCCTGCACGTTCATCGTCACGAACTGGATGAGCTGGATCAGCGTCAGATACTTCTTCCACCAAATGTTGCGCGTGTGGGCGCTGACAAAGTAGTAGGTGTACATGATGGTGTGCACGAAGCCGTTCAACACAATGGACGCGTACGAGTCGCCGTCCTGCCCCACGCGGAAGACCAGGTAGTACACCAGCAGCACCGAGAGGTGGTGGTAGACGTGCAGGAAAGACAGTTGGCGCCACTTCTTGCCGAGCACGATGAAGACCGTGTCGCACAGATCCAGCATCTTGGACAAGTAGAAGAGGTACAGCACGTTGCCCATGACGGGATCGTCGGCCTTGAAGGCGTTGCAGGGCGCGGCCGTGTAGTTGTTGCGGTAGGCCTGGATGGCGGCCTCAACGCACATGTAGGAGCACGCAATCACCTGCACGGGGTTGTAGATGAATTGGATTGGACTGGTCCTGACGGCGGGGATGCCGGCCTTCATCAGAATCTGCAAACGTTGGAAACCTCATCGTCAGTGACCACAGACAGGCAAGAGACTTGGAGGGTCTGGAGGTCTTACCGATCCAAACACGACGAAGAGGACGTATCCCGTGCAGACGGCAAACACGCTGGCGAAGTTGGCGAGCGGGTAGTCGGCCATGGGGTGAACCCTCCAGCCGCCGTCGGGGTCGGCGGCGTCGAGCAGCGTGGTCTCCGTGACATTGGCCCACTCCAAGTACCTCTGCAGGAGCTCCGACGCCATGGTTCTCTGTGTTCTCCCAGTGCTGATCGAGTGCGTGAGAGCTGACAAAGCCGCAAATGAATTCCGGCGCGATTGGCTCCCGACGCAGCGTTGGCCGCACATTGAGCATGATCATCCACAGCGTCAACACGCCTTGGCGGGGATTCAGTGTCGCAAACGGCTTTGGCCCGTTGCGTCACCACAGCGCGTCACCACCTGGAAGTGCTCGTACGCGGGCTCATGCTCATCGTCGTGGCGCTGCTGTTCAAAATGACCTCCGGTATTATTCACACAAAACGCCGTCGTCGGCAGAGCACTCGCGCGCCCCAGCCATTCCTTCCTCCCTAGTTATCTGCCTACATGCTCTTGATCGCTACTCCATTCGTGCAAGCACCACATGAGTTTCTACCGGAATGTCAACAGGCCGATCGTTCGGTCATGGGAGACGCTGAACATGGCGTCGTAGCGCGGGTGCCAAGTCGCATGGAGAACCGTTTTACCTGGCGGAGACAGAAGCAAACAAACACGTAAGAGCCAAGCAGAATGTACGATACAGCAGCAAACAGACACTTACTGTGGACGCGGAGCGACTGCTGCGGAAGCACTGTCGGATACCTATCGCCGCGCATGCGGACATCCCAAATGTTCACAACGCCCGCCTTGGTGCCACACGAGACATGGTAGCCCGCTGGCGACCAGCGCGGCACAACGTACTGACTCATGGAGCCTCCTTCCCAAGCGAGTGACATTTCATCCCCACGATAGCGCTGGCGAAGGTCGTGCAGGAGCAGGTTGTGCTTGTTCTGCTCAACACAACTCACTAGCAGCAGGTTGGGATTGTGCGGGTGCTCCAACACCGCATTCATCTTGGAGATGTTCGGCCTGCGCCGCTCGATCACCGTCTCGGTGCGCTGCTTGTTCATGTCGTACCGAATCAACAGTCCATCCAAACCTCCTGTGTACAAACTGTCGCGTTTCGAGTGTACGCAAAGGGACTTGACCTCACTGCGGTGGTCGCGATGCAGCACACTCCACTTGAGATCAATGTCGCCGTTTCTCGTGTCTTCGTGCTCTTCCCAAAGTACCACAGCGTGGTCCGAGTTACCTGTCGTAACCAACTGCCGACTTGTGGTATCACTACCATACCCTGTAGGCAGCCAGTCGATGGCCGAGATGCCTCGCATGTGCAGGGTGGTGCTCTTGGAAGTGAGACGGTCGCGTGGGATCGCCTGAGGCATGTTGCTATCTTCCAGCTTGAGCTGGTGGAGCTGCACAATGCAGAACTCTCCTTTCCCTTCGAGCGGGTCGCGGAACGCCATCGCCAACCGATTTCCGTCGGGACTCCACGAGATGGCCTCTGCACAAGGATTATCCCTTCGGAACGATGTCGGCGTCAGAGTCACAACTTTGGCAATATCTTGGTCCTGTCGCTGATAATTCCACAGAATAAGTCCGCCTTCATCAGGGCTCGTGGCAAAAATTGACGGCTGAATCGGATTAAACGATAGGTGCCGTCCCTTGCGAGTACTCCCGTCCGGAATCGCGCGGAAGCGGTGGTTGACAAGCAGCTTCGGAACGTTCGAGCGGCCCCAGAAGAAGTCTGGCACCGTGTCCTCCACAGGTACAACGGTAGTGTTTGCTGCCGAAGCACTCTCCAGCTCCTTCTTCACCTCCTCTGGATCCATCAGGACGACGTCGTCGTCACTACCGTCTTCATCCTCCTTGTCCACGATGCAGGGGCGTTTTGAGCCACGATGTCGGCTACTGGATCGACGCCGTTCCCGTCGCTGGCTTTTGCTAACACTATTCGATCGTCTCGACGATTTCTCGGTACAGGAGGGCAAGCGCCTCTCACGACGCTTTCGCAGAGCGTCCAAGTCGACCTGCAGATCATATACCTCGAGTTCCTTGGCGTCCACCCGCTTTTGCAGCTTGTCAAGTTGCTCGCGCAGCTCTTCGAGCTCTTTCTTCTTCGGGTTGAGTTCTCGCTCTGTGTCCTCCATGGCGGTTTCAATCTGCTCGAGCGTGCTGCCGCTTCTGCTGCCGCGTCGACTACTTCTGAGCGCCTCTCTCTCTTCCTCCTCTTCATCGCTGCGTTCAATTGCTCTCGAGCGCCTCGAGCGTCGACTGCGGCTAGCAGATCTCTCCCTCGTTTTGGACTTGGACCTCTCTCTCGTCTTGCTCTTTGACCGGTCCCTGGTCTTGGATTTGGATCGCTCACGCTTTCTACTGCTGCGGCTCTCACTGGTCGCTGCGTGTCTACTAGTGTTGGTGGCGGATGCCTTTCTCGGGGTCAGAGGCGCGCCTCCGCTGCGTCTGGCTGCCGACTTGGACCTCTCTCTGTTGCTGCGGCGGATGGCAGCCGCCGTGTCCTCCCTCTCTCGAGTGACCGATTTGGACCGGGTGCGCATCGAAATAGGCGACGGATTGCGTCTTATCGGTGGGTCCGAGCGACCAGCTCTGACCTGCGTGTTCTCCGAGGAGCGGGATCTAGCTCGGGATGCCGCCGGGGCGCGATTAGTCTCAGCCACGGGCGGGTGGTAGTAGCTGGCCTTGTTGGTGTTGGACGTGGCCACGCCGCCCGCGCGATTGCTGCCCAGCGCGAAGAACTGCTGGCCCGGCGCCTTGTGCGCGGCCGTGCGGGCTCTAGACTTGGGCGCGCAGCGGCGGAGCGCGGAGACGGAGGCTGGCGGCGACGCTTGAGCATGCTGGTGCGCTGGAAGTCGGCGTCCGAGAGCGAGAAGGCCTGGCCTCCGTAGCGGGAGTTGCTGCTCATGAAGCAAGAGAGCGGAAGTGGCGCCCCGGTGCCAAGAATTCTTTTGACAAAATTTCGACATGGGGCCAATCATGAGGCTGGAAAAGTTTTGGCGCCAACTTATTGGCGCCATTTTAGCCCCCAAAATATACAGCATACAGCTCCACACTGCAGTCGCCATGGAAGCCACCCCGTGGCTGCTGAGTGCCTAGCACTTCGTGCGCTAACTGGCAGCGCCTCCGCTCCCATCGCTCAGTTCGGTATTTGCTCGCTCAAGCCCAAACTCCGAACCCCGAGCTCCAGCGCAATGCTCGACGTGTGCATCTGACGACGCAGACCACCGGAGGCCATGCTGCCAAGGTTGAGAAAGTAGGAGGGCGATATTATCAAAGCCCACTCGGGAGCTGCCAAAAGCTTTCAGTCGAATTCGAGTACTTGAGCACGATACTATCTAGGCGGCACGGCTGCCCACCAAGCTACGCACAGCGCAATGCATTAATAATAATACTCCACTTGATCGCTCGGAAACGTCGATGGTCTTCGAGTTTGGTGTTCGCAGAACTTGGAGGCGGCCCGACGCAGCGCCTTGTCAACTGTCTTGACAAAGCCCATGCAGCATGCAGACCTACCTGTGCGCACCAAGCGTTCGCTGCAGGAACTGCTTGTTAAAAACTCGTTGGCGCCAGTGGACTGTTGCCTGTCGCTAGAAAAGTGTCGACTGCCATGATCACTATCGGTCTTGCTCTGGCATGCATCCTGGAGAAACGCTGCACAGCGTGTGGTTTCCCATGTGAGTGCAATAAAAAATCCTTGCATACCATGCCACGGGCTCCTTTCAACGCCGAGCCGCGCCTTTCACCGCGGCGTTCGCCAAGAAATGGCTCCGAGATTGATGGCACGAGGTCGAGCGAAACCGGTGCCAAGGCCTTGAAGGTGGATGCCAGCCTCGGAGGCCAGCCAGTTTTTCGGGCTGCTGAATTCCTCGACGTGATTGGCTCGCGCGGATCAGACGGTGCGGAAAAGATCCAGTTCGAGTGTCGACTTCGCGCGCAAAGTCTACATATGTGAGACTTATTAATTCGCACTCCACATTGTTGATGGCAAGACCAATCCCGTCGCCGACTTTGTCGACTTAGTGGCGAATTAGCGGCACCGTCGTCTGTTCCTGGCGAGCACGCACATACGAAACGTAAGTGACCGCCGCGGCACTCCCCATTCCTCGCTCGTCGCGGCCTCGCCTCCTTGCCCTCCCTGTCTCTCCCGGTGCATGCCGAAGCAGCGCAAGGCCGCCGCCTACGACCCCAGCCCGCACGCCGCGTTGGACCTCATGAGCAGCGAGACGACGGACTTCGAGCGCGTGCCGCCCGACTCGAACGGCGGGTTCGTCAAGATTGGTGGGCCGCTACCCGACGCCAGCGACCCGCGGACCATCAAGGGCGCCTCGGGCGCGCCGGGCAACGGCCACCGCCTGTTCTACCTGCGCGTGATCGACTCGCGCAAATGGCACTACTCGGAGACGTTCGCGCTCTTCCTCGACTTCTTCGTGCAGGTGCTGACCATCTCGTTCACGCAGAAGGCCACGTTCCACGACGAGGTGGCCGCCAAGGCCTCGCGGTACTTCTCCTCGGGGCTCATGCTCTGCTACTTTGTCGACATGGTCATCCGCGTGCTGGGTCTGCGCCTCGCGCTCTTTAGGTCCCACAGCAACATTGCCGACCTGCTCTGTCTGCTCGCCATGGTGGTGCTGCTCGGCTCCAGATACGTCATGGGCGACAAGGAGTACTGGCTGTGCCTGGCCTACTTGACCATCGTGGCGCTGCGGCTGATCCTCAAGCCCAGGGCAAGAACGTTCTCCAAGAAACTGCACAAGTTCAGGACCAACGGAGACCACATTCGAGTCAGTATCGAGTCCCTCCGGGCCTCGCTGGCGCGCATCCCAGGCATCTCAGCTATCGCCATCGAAATGATGGAGACTGATCTCGTCATTATTTGCGGACGTGATGAGGGTGACATGACTCGCGACGAGCTCATGAACTTCCTGGAACGCGCATTGCACTACCGGCCGCCAAACCTCTCGGCCACAGAGTTCCTGTCGCACTTGCGAGATATCGACGCGTCTTCCTCGACTTTAGCTTACGGCATTACGGATGTGGTGCGCAGTACGCTGTGGCACTGGTCTACGCAGATGGCAGACCTGTTCTTCTGCTTCTTCGTGGTGTGCATCAACGCGTCGGTGAGTCCGGCACTTGCTGTATTTTTGGCAAAGCTCTCGGACGCCTTTGACACGCTGGATTCGGGCAATCCAAACGAGACGACGCTCAAGTTGGGCGTTGTCGGTGTGCTGGCCCTTTGTGTGCCGTTCGTGCTGGGTGACTATGCTGTTGGCTACTTCCAGTCCAAAATGATCTCCAAAGCTACCGAGTCGATGCAGTCGGCGCTGCTTAACATTATTTTGCGCCAGGACACTCACTTCTTCGCCGAGAGATCCGAGGGCGACTTGAACAACTTGTTTTCGAGTGACGTGGCTCGTGTGAACGCGCTTTGGCAAGCCGTGTTTTGGAACCTGTTGAACCCGCTGATGGCTGTCATTTTCGGCTTTGGCTACGCTTTGTATATGGATGTCAGCATTGGTATCATGTCGTTTGGATTTACTGCCGTGTTGCTTACGAGTGGCCCGCAGGGTTTTGCAGCGCAGCGATCGAAGGAGTTTGGTTCGAACAGTGCGTACGTTGCGGCTGAGTTCCAGAACGCTGTAGGCTGTGAAAGGTTGTGCGCGCATACGCGATTCAAGACCCGCTTATTACGCGCTTCAAGAAGACTTGCGCCGCTTTGCGCAAGAAACAGTTCTCGAAGGACTTCTGGTCGAGCATTGTGCAGATCTACATCGAGTCTGCCATGTACATTTTCGTGGCTATTATGACGGCCTCGCTGGCGATGAAAGTGTGGCACAAGGAACTGTCATCGGGCGAGTTCTTTGGGTTTATCACGCTGCTGAGCCGTGTTTCGAACCCCGTTACAACACTAGGTGGATTTATGCGTGTGGCTATTGGTAACGCTAGCAGTCTGCAGCGTATCGATGATATTATTGTCGGTCTGGGACAGAGTAGCGGAGAAGATGATGGCGATAAGGATATGCCACCGCTTCCCAAGATGGAGCACGATCTTCGGGTGGAGAAGCTCGTGTTCAAGTACGACAAGGCGTCGGAAAATTACATTCTAAACGAGTTGAGTGCGACGATTCCGCGTGGCTCCTACACGTGTGTGGTTGGACCTTCTGGGTGTGGTAAGAGTACGCTCCTGGCATGTTTGATGCAATTCCAAGACGCTGATGGCGGTTGCATCCGTCTCGACGGTCACGACATTTTCAACTTCTCCAAGAAGTCGTTCATGGACCAGACTGCTGTCGTGTTCCAAGATGGAGGCATTCTTAATGGCACCATTTACGACAACATTCGCTATGGTAACATCGCCGCCTCGAATGCTGATTGCGAGGAGGCTGCGCGTCTGGCTGAGTGCCACTTCATTAAGGAAATCAAGGATGGGTTCGAGACAGTTGTGGGCCAGCACGCCACGTGTAACTTGAGTGGCGGTCAGGCGCAACGTATCTGCTTAGCACGTGCGCTGTGTCGTCGTCCCAGTCTCCTGCTTCTTGATGAAGCGACGAGTGCTCTGGATCCAGAGACGGAAGCTTCGATTGTGGCCACGTTGGAACGTTTGTCCAGCAAGATGAACATGACAATTATCTCGGTGACTCACCGCTTGTCGACGTCTCTGAATGCGGACCAGATTTTGGTTCTGAACGAGGGACGCGTTGCCGAAGAAGGCCGCTATGATGCCCTCGTGCAGAAGGGAGGCCTCTTCTTTGAGATGGTGCACAAGACGGAGAAGTCGGAGGAAGAAGAGTCCACTACGTCGGTGGAGAAACCGGATATGATTTCTGGTAAGAGCCGCCGTCGTGGTACAGGTCCGCGCAGAAACACAGACACCATTGGTGCTACAGGTGAAGAGCCCAAGCAAATGCACGACAGTGCGCTGGCATTGCAGCAGTTCACCAAGACGCTGAGTTCGCGTGTAGTTCATGAAGGTGAAGGCGCCCGCCCCGCAGGTACCACTTCTTGGTATCGCTACGGTAATCGGCTTTCCCATCGCAGTCGGAAGGCGTCCGAAGACACGTTCACATCTCGCCGGTCAGGAAACAACAGCATGGAGAGCCAGTGGTACAGTGGCCAACAAGACCGAGGTGCAGCGACGTCTGGTGCGAGCGAGGAAGAGCGCAATAAGTACTTTGTCCTGTAGAAAGCTTCGCTATCGCTGGCGTTTGTTTTGATCCGTTGTGATTGACGCTGCTGAGCGGTCTACTACAGCTCGACACTGTCCGTCCAGTACACACCCAAGGCTTTTCGGAGGTACAAGACGATGCTATCTGCCAACAATTGCAGGCGCTCAGGAGAAGATAAAGTGCATATTGGGGCTAACAAAACCGCATTCTTCTAAAGAGCGCACAGCGCGCTTGTGTAGGTAATACGGATGGAATACATACTGTTTGTTTGGGAAAACCTTCTACTTTGCGAACAAAAAGACAACGATCGAACTGACACGGTATAACAACCAGTACATTGAGCATCGGACTGACTAGAAGCCCAGGGTGGCGCGGCCATAAAACTGCTCGTCCTCTTCGGGCAAAGCGTCATCCAGCCCGTCGAGAGTAAACTCCTTGGCCTGCTTGCTGTCTTGAGACGCCAACGCGCGCTTGTCGGAGCCACGAGTCGACCGTGGCGGAGGCAACGGCGGGGCGGCAGCGTTTAGTAAATACGCGTTGGCTGCACGCAACGTCTTGACCCAGTTGTTCAGCTCTTGTGGGCTCTTGGTGAAAAAGTGCGACTGCTGCTCGTCCGTACAGATCACAAACTCCTTCCCACGCTTGATGTCTTCGCACACAACCTCAAAACTTTTGTCGGAAAGGTTGATCTCGCCACGAACGACCGAGTCTCCACGACGCTTGTAGTACTTCAGGAAGCCATCAGCAGTGATCACGCACCATCGCTCGCGTGCGCCACGCATCGTCTTCATGCCACTGATGAGCCCGCGATCGGCCCACTCCGTAGGACCCTTGTCCAGGAAGCCACTCAGCATCGGCATTTTTCCTCGAGTTGAGCCCGTGTCAGGACTCGAGTTTACGGTCGATGAACCTGAGTTGTCCTTGTTGACCGACCCCGACCTCTTCTTCTTCGACAACGACGAGCGTTGATTTTCGTTTTCTGCTTCTGTAGACGCTTTACGACTGCGCGAAGGCTCCTTTGAAGACTCCTTCGGCGAGTTAGCCTTGCCGCCATTCTTGAGGCGGTGAAGCTCGTCTTGAGCGTCCTTAAGCTCCTCTTTGATCTTCTGGCGCCGTCGCTGGCACTCTTTCGCCAGCTTGTGGTCGCCAGATTGGGCTGCCTTGGATAATGTGTCCACAACCGATCGCTGCTTTTGCGCAGCTCCAAGATCTTCGTTTCAAGCTCGGCAAACTCCGATTTTGGCTTGTTACTGCCATGGTTGCTGCTGCCACTTTTTCCTTCCCGTGACCACTGGAGCTAGCTTCACTTTTGTCCTTCTCGTCGTTTTGAGAATGGCGCGAAGATGACGACGACGTTGAGGCGCCAAGTCCCGAATCCTCCGTGTCGAGACTCGCATAGTGCTTGATGAGCTGCTCCATTTCCTTCTGCACTTTGTTCGCCTTGCGTTGCTCCTTGTTCAACTCGTCCTCAAGACCTCGTCTTTTCTTTTTCAAAGCTGAAAGTTGCTCCTTCGGCGGGGCTGACTGGTCAATCCCGAAAATGTCTTCCTCGGGCACACGGTCCTCCTCCTCGTCTTGCTTCTTCTCTACCTTGGCGAGCTGCTTCTCAAGTTCATCTAGCTGAGCCTGCAGCCCGTCACGCTCTTTCCGTAACCGTTTGTTTCCCGAACTCATTTTCGAAATATCCTCGTTCAGCTCCGAGTTCCTCTTGGCTAGTTTGTTGGCTCGAACAAGCTCTGGGTTCTCCATCGCAAAGCTGGCTTGCAGCTTGAGGTTTTTCATCATGGTTTCGTACTTTTCCCTGTCGCTTTTCAGCACTTCGTTCTCTTTTCGCAAGTCCATGCGCTGCGTGTTCAGCAGGTCAAACTCGCTCGAGACAGTACTCCATTTGTGCTGGGTGCGCGTCAGCGACCGCAGCAGCTTCTTGTTCTCAATGGTCCACATTTCCGTATGTAGTTCCCCGTCACCCGTATGCGCGTGTACTCTTCTTTTGCTGCATATATGCCGTCGAGTGGCCGTACCCCGACGCTGCTAGATCGTTCGCCGCGCCCCCGCTGCCTCTATTGCCGTCCGACGAGCGTCCCCGTTCTCCTCTACCGTCCCTTTGGCCACGTCAGCAAATTTAATCCTCACAGGTCTCGACGCGCCTTTGAGCTTCTGCACGACCTCCTTGTAGGTCAGTCCCGCTAGAGACGTGTCCTCGATGCTGATGACACGCATGCCGATCGTCAGCCGTTTGTGAGGCTTGACGCTCCAGTTGTGGAGCTCTGCGGGGCCAGCCTTGCCGTTGATCTTGGGAAGGTCGTCCACCTCTGCCTGGAACTGCGGGTACAGAATGGTCTCCATTTGATGCACCTCCCTGAGACTCACGCCGAGCCGACCCTCCTGGAAGCAGATCTCCACCTCGCTCATCCAGTTGTACGCCTTCTTGGCCTTGGTGCTGACGCTTTTCATGTTGGCAGGTGGCACCCACTGGGTCTTGCCCTGGGGGAGATGAAGTAGTAGCGGCCCTTCTGGCTCTTGCTCTCCTTGCGTGTCCAGCCGGGCGGCAGTTTGTCGTCCCCCTCGGGCGTGGAGCTGCCGGTGCTGCGGCGGCTGCCTCGGCTGCCTCTGCTGCTGTTCATGGGCGTGGCTGAGCTGCCGTTGGCGCTGGTGCCGCCCTTGTCGCTCGTCTGCACGTTCGCAGCGCTGTGTTGCCTGCCAAGTAAGACGCAAAGAGTCGTTATTAAGGGGCTCAGTCCACTCTGAATTATCACAAGCAGGCTCTTTACCGCCACAACTGCGTCTTCTTCATGCTGGAGAGGTGGCCGAGCGCCGTGTTGACAGAGCTCTAGAGGGCACTCGCGCTGCTCCCCGTGCTGTCGGCGGCGTCGAGAGATCGCTGGGCTCCCTTGCTCTCCCTTCTCTGCGCGCCCTGGTATTTATTGGGAAGTGAGCGTTTTCATTGGATAAAAATAGAATAGCGATAGAGGTGTCCATTGTGGACGCTTGTGGACGCATTTTCCTTCGAGCTAGTAGCTGTAGGAAAGTTGACGTTCGAAGGACGGGGCCCGAGTGCGTTTGCGCGGCGAGAAGCTCTCATCCACGTCTGTATTGCGATACATGCTGCGAGACCGTTTCAGGCGAGGGTCTCGGCTCGGCAGCACGCGGCTGTCGCTCGGCTGGAAGACGCTGCGCGACCGCTTGAGGTAGTTGCTGGGCGGCGGCAGCTCTCGGAAGTCACTCGACACTTCGCCGTAGGAAGACGAGACCTGGGCCGATGTTGAAGAGTACTGGCGACTGTCCGAGCTGTCGGCGTCGTAGCCCCGATCATGGCGCGCCTGGTTCACCTCGTCGATGTACTTCTCGATGCCCGCCACCATCCAGTCCGCTCTGTCCATCGTCACGGTGCACGAGTAGCGCTTGTTCTTCTCATGTGTCGTGTGGTTGGCAATGTCTGCCTTCAGGAACCAGCACTGGCGGAGAGTGTGGCGCACTTTCAAGCAGTAGAAGCACGAAATGGGGCCTCTCTTGGTGTCGTTGTAGTAGTGGTCCATCGAATCGTAGCTCGCTGGCGACTTCCTGTACTTGGAGTGACTGTATTTGCTCGGCTTGTCATGCTTATCGTACTTGTCGTAGGATGAATAATTGTCGTGGTCATGATGGCTCGGAGAGCTGCCGTACTTGCCATACTTGCTGTGACTGCCATACTTGTCGCGTTTGCTGGAGCTGTCGTGCTCTCTGTGGCTTTCATGGTGCTTGTCCGCAATCTTGTCGCTTTCCTTTCGGGCAATCTCACTTGGCTGCTCTCGCGTAGCCTTCTCCGGGACATCCGGTGAGTGAGTATCGGGCAAAGTAGACACTTGCCCACGAGTCAAATCCAGAAATTTACTTGACTGGGCCGCTTTCGGGAGTGGAGGTTGAGATGCCGACGACTGGGGTGCCTTCACGAATGGAGGTGGGGGAACGTTTACAACGACTGGAGGTTGAGGGGCTGTTGCAACTGCAGGCTGAGGAGGTACCTGACGTTGAAGTGTCTGTACTCGAGGAGCTTGGGGTGTTGATGTTATACTTTCGGCAGCCCGGGGAGCGGCGACTTCCGTCGACTTCGGTGTCGGTCGCTCGGTTTGCTTTTGCTTTGGTTTGTCCGCCGTCTGGAGCATCGGTTGTACCGGTTTGTCTGCCGATGTCTCCAACGGCTCAGCAACCGGTATGCTAGTTGGTTTGGTCACTGCGTTCTCGATCCGCTTGTCGGGTGGCGGATTCACCACCTTCTCTACAAACTTCTCTGCTGGGATTGCAACAGATCCCTCCACCGAGTTGGGGGCCGAATCCTGAATCGCTTTCTCCGTTGGTGTGTCCGCTGCCTTTATCATTCTCCTCGCACTCTCGGCTTCTGGTTCTGCAAAAACCGTTCGTTCTCGGTCACCACTCTCTCGATCAGTTCCGGGTAAGGCACAAATGGTCTGACCCCTCGCCAGCACGACACTTTTGGGCGCAAGGCTCTCGGCAGCGTCTGCACGAACATTGCCGACCGAAAACCGTCCGTCAGCTCGATGCCTGTCGCGATGGCATACTGCTGTGCCACCATCTCCCACCTGGTGATGAACTCTCGCACCGACTCGCTCTTCTTGTCGCCGAGTCTCATGTGCTGCAGCACGCGGTGCATCTCGTACACATCGTGTGCTCCTGGGGCAGCTCTGTTGTCGTACAGTGTGCAGAGCATGGTCCAGCTGTCGTACACGTTCTTGTTGAGGATGGCGCTCTCTACGTCCGGATGCAGGAACCTCTGCAGGATACTCTTGGCTTCGGCGCACTCGCCCAGCACGTCCCAGCGGCTGAGATGCGCTGTCTGCGCTCCATGTCGAGCGGTCTCCTCCTTCATCTGGTCGGTTTGCTGCTGCTGGACGCAGTCCACGTGGACCACGGGGCAACGCGGCGGCACCTCCTCTCCGTTGAAGGTGAACGGCTGGCTGCCGTCATAGCCCCGCACTTTGACGTAGCCCAGCAAGTGGTAGCGCATCAGCTCGTTCTCCACGCGAGCGCGCCATACACGGAAGTCGCTCGTGCCTTTGAACACGCGCACGCTGCTGCCCGCCGACTCCATCCCGGATAACGCTCCTTCTCGTCCAGCGCTCACCGGTCGGCAGTTCGACTAAGAAACGAATTGTTCAATTAAGTACGAAAAAGCACTTGCCTTCAACTTGTCTAACTCTTCGGTGCCAAACTAAACAACGATAAACAATGAAAACACTACGAGCTACACACGGGCAAGGGCCCCTTACAACGGCGAGCGGAGTGCGCGCTCGAAGGACGGGGTGCGCGGGCGATAGCGAGACATGGGGTCTTCGGAGCCACGGAACGTGCTCTGCGAGCGGCTAGACCGCATCGGCCTACGTTCTTCTGGGTCCCTCTGGGGAAAGACACTCTTGGATCTCTCGAAAGACACGGGGCACGATGGCCGTGGCCGTGGCCGTGGCCGGGCGCGAGACGGGCTCCGACGAGGACGCGAAATACTTCTTCCGCGGGCTCCCGAAGGGCCGGACGCCATGCGAAGTAACTTACTCTGTATGAACTTGTCCAGTTGCTCAACCATCCACGGCTTGCGCCTATCCGTGACCACACACGAATACTTGCTCCTTTGACTGTGCGTCTTCCCGTTTGCAATGTCCGAGTGCAGATATTGGCAGCGTGTGAAGTCGTGGTTCATGCGGAAGCAGTAGTAGCACGTCACAAAGTCGTGGGGCGATGCCCACCTGCACGCGAATCGAACGGACCAGCGATTTGTTTGGTGTTGGTCCTTGCTCTCTCTTCTCGCGAGTGAGTACGTCCAACGCTGTTGCTGTCCGCCGTTGATGCTTCCTCGCTCTTGGCGATCACTTTCTCCACCATCTCGTCGAACGGCACAAAGAGTCGTGGGCCTCTCCATTGGTCCACGCTCGATCTCCACGACTTGGGCAGCGCTTGCACCAGCATCACGTATAGGTAGGCGTCGGTCACGTTCAGGCCCACCACTTGGGCGTACTGCTCCACCGCCATCTTCCAGCGCGTGACGAACTCGTCCATGGGCTCGTGCGCCTTGTCGCCAAACCACATGTGGTTCACGACGCGGTGCATGGCGTAGCTGTCGCAGTTGCGCAGGGCTCCGTTCTTGTCGTACAGACTGCACAGCGTCGCCCAGCAGTCGTAGACGTTCTTGTCCAGCACCACCGTTTGCACGGTCGGGTGCAGAGCGCGCTGGAGAATCTCCATGGCGTCGGCCTTCTCCTTCAGCGCCTCGAGCGAGCTCAAGGCTCGGGAGCTCTTGGCTGGGACCGTGTCGCCTCGGAAGGCGAACTCCTGCGTGCCGTCGTAGCCGCGCACCGAGACGTAGCCCAGCAGGTGGTGCCGCATGAGCTCGTTCTCCACGCGCGCTCGCCACACGCCAAAGTCGCCGCCACCGTCAAATACAAGCGCGGTCTGCATCCCCACGCGGTGTCACAGCTCGACTGGCCCTTCAACATCAAAGATACGATGAGTTAACCTTTTAGTATTTCTGTTTAACCTTTCTAGCCGGCATTACATTTTCGCGCGACCATGGAGGTGACAGTGGGGCCCACCACCGCCCAAGACCCGGACGACGGCAGACGCGAAGTGGGCGACGAAGCAGTGTGGACGCTATCTTCCGCCAAGGCCGGCAACGGCGTGGACCAGCTGCGTGACAGTGCGTGAGCCTGCCTGAGCCTGCAGCTATCGACGCCCTGGGGCTAACGGGCGTTGGACCGTGTGCGCAGACAACATGGACACGTACTGGCAGTCGGACGGCGTCCAACCGCACCTGATCAACATCCAGTTCTGCCGCAAGATGGCCGTCAAGGAGCTGGCCCTGTACTTGGACTACAAGCTGGACGAGAGCTACACGCCCAAGAAGATTGCCGTTCGCAGCGGCTCCACCGTACACGACCTCAAGGAGATCCACATGCAGCACGTGGCCGAGCCCAGCGGCTGGATCTCCATCCCGCTGCGCGCGGAGGACGGCTCGGAGCAGGTTCGACCGCATTGCAGCACTCTGTAGGATGTCGAGAGCGTGCACGCAGCTCAACTCCTGTGCTCTTTCTTGACAGACCCCGCTGCGCACCTTCTTCCTGCAGATCGCGATCCTGGCCATGCACCAGAACGGACGCGACACACACATCCGACAAGTGAAGCTCTACGCCCCCAGAGAGCCCAGCGTGCTGGACTGGAGCGTCCCCGAGGCCACCACGCCGCAATTCTGGGCTTACTCGAGCATTCGCTAGACAACAAACAGACTGCAAACTCTATCTATTTCTCTGCAAATAGTAAAACTCCGAGCGCTTCATGGTTGCGTGGGTTCTCGATACGCCGAGTGCTCGGACGCGTTCTTGAAGCTGTTGGCCGCAACACAACAAGCAGTCAGAAGACTCGTCCCGTGTGTATACGACTAGGACCCAACTGTACATACACGCCGTTGAAGATGCGCGTCATGGACACCACCTGCTCGTCCGTCTTGGCCATCTTCTCCACGTTCTGCGCCAGCAGCGCCACCGACGCGTGCAGCTCCAGCATCCGGGCCGCCAGTTCCTCGTACGCCTGGAGCTTCTCTTCGTCCATCGCCCACTCGGTTTATACGCTACTTCCGCTGGTCTCCGGATATATGCCAGATATTTTCCGAATGTTCCCGCTTCAATTTATACACTGGTATACAACAAGTATCCGGATGCATCTCTTCCATTGGTTTGCTGGTCATAGTGTCAACTTGCAGACGAGGATGAAGGACGAAGACGACTTCCGGCTGTCCAAGGCGGCGGAGAACCAGCTCGCGCGCACGCTGCGCAGCCAGGAGAGCGGCGTCGTGCGCCACACGGGCCGCGACGACCGCGCCACGACGGAGCAGGTGCTGGACCCGCGCACGCGCATGATCCTGTACAAGATGCTCAACCACGGTATCGTGACGGAGATCAACGGCTGCCTGAGCACGGGCAAGGAGGCTAACGTGTACCACGCGCGGCTGCCCGACGGCCGCGAGGGTGCCATCAAGGTCTACAAGACGTCCATTCTGGTCTTCAAGGACCGTGAGAAGTACGTCTCGGGCGAGTTCCGCTTCCGCCACGGCTACTCTAAGAGCAATCCGCGAAAGATGGTCAAGCTCTGGGCCGAGAAGGAGATGCGCAACCTGCGCAGACTGAGAGACGCGGGTATCTACTGCCCCGAGCCCATCCTGCTGCGCTCGCATGTGCTGCTCATGGACTTCATCGGGCGGGACGGGTGGGCCGCCCCCGACTTAAAGACGCCAAGATCAGCGACTCGCGCTACCGCGAGTGCTATCTCTACTGCGTAAAATGATGCGCACCATGTACCAAAAGTGCCGCCTCGTGCACGGTGATCTAAGCGAGTACAACATTTTGTACTACCAGGGCAAGCTCTACTTCATCGACGTGTCTCAGTCGGTCGAGCACGAACACCCCAGCGCCAACGACTTTTTGCGCAAAGACTGCCGCAACATTGCCGACTACTTCCGGAAGACTGGCGCGCTCAACCCGATGACGACGCAGGAGCTGTTCGACTTTGTGACGGACCCGCGCATTGCTGACGAGGACGTGGATGCCCATCTGGATGAGATCCAACGCAAGATTGCCGACCGACCAGTGGAACGAACGAATGAGGAGCAAGTCGACGAGGCTGTGTTCATGAACACGTTCATTCCTCGATCGCTGGGCGAGGTGCTGCACTCGGAGCGTGAGCAGCTCGCGTACCAGGAAGGAACGATGGAGAAAGCACTGGTGACGGCCATTTCGCGTCTCGAAGTAGAACAAACAGGGGCGGCTGCTCCTGTCATGCAGGGTGCACGTATTATGGATCTGCTAAACGAGGAAGACGGGCAGGATCTAGAGTCCAGCGGCGATGAGGATGACGAGGAGAGCGAAGAGTTCGATAGCGAAGATGACGAGCCCGACAGCGACTACGAGGACGGGAGTGATGATGAGTTAGTTTCGGGCAAAGCTGTTCTCACCGATGAGCAGCGCGCAGCCTACCGGTTAGAGAAGCGCGAAGAACGCGAAAAGCAGAAGGCGCTCGACAAGCTGAACAAGAAGGCGCGCAAGCAGGAAACAAAGGAGGAAAAGAAGGTCAAGCGGGCAACGAAAATCCCAAAGCACGTCAAGAAGCGCCACAAGAAGCTCGCACACCAGAAGAAGAAGAAATAAGCTGCCAGCAAGTAATGCGAAGAGAGACATTTTGAGTTGCTGTGCTTTGCTTCGCTCCAAGAGCTTTCGGAAGGTTGAGATGATGGAGACGTACTTGGCATGGCGGTATGCCTAGATGTTTGCCGAGCCGAGCACAGCCCACTGCTGGTTCAGGTTGTTCGGGAGCAGCCGTACAGCTGCACCTTGTAGTTCTGGGCCGGGTCCATGTCGAGGCAGAAGCCCTGGTGCGTCGCGTGCTTCAGCTTGCCCGTCGAGCTCTCGAACGTCCACTTTTGGTTGGCCTCGTTGTCCATGCAGCGGTACACGTGAACGATGCCGCCATCCCAAGCCTGGTAGGCATCCAGACAGCGGTCGCTACTCTTGGAGCGAACCTGCCGAGTCGCCGAGTCGAAGAACCAAACCTGCTGCTCCTGCACGAGCCAGTCACTCGACTTGGCCGACATGTAGACGTTGCCGCCGTTCTCCGACAGCATGCGGCTGGTCTTGGGGTTGCGGAGCACGCGCGGGTCCTTCCAACCGATGGTGAGACCCTGGAAGTTGCTCTTCATGTTGTCGTCCTCCTGGAACACACCGAAGTCCGCCTCCACTTCCTTGCCGCCGTTCGACACGCGCCACTTGAGTCGAACGCGACGTACCAGTAGTAGTCGAAGTTGTGCGAGCGAGCCATCTGGAAGAAGTCTGAGAAAACTTGGCCTGGTTGGCAGGTGAAGCAACAGCGGCGGCAGGGTCCGAGCCACCTGAGCTCCAGCCCACCTCGGAGATGACGATCTTCTTGTTCTTCTTGGAGGCCACAACGCGAAGGCTCTTGAGCCGGTCGAGCGTGACGGCGGCGCCCTCGTTAACGTCCGATCGCTCCCAAAAGGAGAACTGGTTGACGGAGATGTAGTCGACGGCGTCGATGAGCTGTTGATTGGCGTAGTAGACGTCGATCACATCAGCGATCGTCACGGGGTTTGCAGACCGCGACCACGGATGTAGTCGCGGATCTCCCGCATGTAGCTGATGGCGGTGTCCGCCGAGATCTCCTTGCGGTAGATGGTCTCGCTACCGACATGCAGACCAATGACGTTTCCATCGACAAGACCGTTGTCAATCAACCAGGCGAGCTTGCCCTTCTCCTGGAGCAGGTAGTCGTGGCTGTTGGTCGTCCAGATACCCAAGTGCACCTTCAGACCAGCGTTCTTAGCGGCAGGCAGCACGAGTCTGGCCTGGTCGCAGTCCACCAGCGAGTAGATGCGGACCTTGTCGGTGACGCCCTTGAGCGCGAGCATGTCCTTCTGTACCTCCGAAGCAGACTTGCACTTTTGGTTGTCGAGAGCCCAGTCCGGTCCCTTCCGAGAGTTGTAGTTGACGCCGGGCATCTTGACGTTGAAGGCGTCGGTACCCGACAGCAGCAGCACGATCGTAGCAAGGATGGTCGGGAAGAAGAACTCCATACTGGTGAAGGGTGTTGTTGAGTATTTTCCGGTGTGGTTTACCCGGGAAGGAAAACGAAGAGTGACTCACGTGATGTGATCGACCGCCGCCACACGGGGCTGCTCGTGAGCGTGTGGTTGTGCTCGAGAGCTCATGTTTTTCATGTTGCGTTGCAGGATTGCGGGCATTACCCATTTTCTAGGATGGGAAATTGGATCGACACCCCGTCAAGTAGTCACGGCAATAAGGGCTTACATCACTTTGCTCTGCGAGATTTCTGCGGGGATGGCTGAGTACGTCAGTGGGGTTTACAGTACTGTTAAACCGCTCCAGTTCGGAATTGTCGAATTGGCTGAGCCACTGCATTGACATTTCCTTGTGAAGCAGTCACGCTGAGTAGTGCGCGCGAGAATTTCGTTTCCTCAACCTGCCGATCACGCGACTCGATCACGTCGCATCTACGTTATCACATGGTGGACAGCAAAAACTTGGTTGTTCTTCACTGCTCGCGTCGTCTCTCCGTCTTGGTCCGAATCCGTTTGCGCTTGGGCTTTGGATGGACGGGAGTAGTGCATGTACCGTTTGGCGGAAGCAGTAGTATCGCAGTCGCAAGAAATTATTTGATGCTGTACACTGCATAACGTGCCGGCCTGGCCTTCTCGTCGCGCACCTTAAAGGCTTGTCCTCCATTCCGCATCCCGGATGAAATGCCGCCGATCTTCCCGTTATCACAGGATGCCTTCGCACTGCTTTGAGACGTACAATGCATGTTTTCTCGTCGAGAACAGGCTTCAATCTACAATTTTCCAGCAAGTACCCTCATCTATCGGCTCAATATGCAAGTGGGAGCGTGGGCCGTGATTGTGGCTGCACTCCTTAATGGCACCAAAGCTGGGTCGATCAACTATGACAAGGTGCAGCCGTTCTCACAATCAGAACCGATCACCGACGCCGAGAAAGCTGCCGTCACCTTCAAGCCCTCAATAGCCGTCAAGAGTGGCTGCCACCCGTACCCTGCTGTGAATACCGCCGGCGAGACGAGTTCCGGCCTCGAAGCGGTAGGGGCATCCGACCAAAACTGTCCAGGGCCCAAGCTGGGCTCGCAAATCTACAGCCGATTAAAGTGGTATGTGGACAAGTGGGCCATCATGTACGCCTGGTACTTCCCAAAGGATGTTAGCGCCCAGCTCAACTCTGGTGTGCGGCACGACTGGGTGAACTTGATCGTGTGGCTGGACAACCCTGCAATCAAAGCGCCAACTGTGCTTGCAACCTCGGCGTCGACGTATGGCAGGTCGTTCATTATCAGCAAGCCAGCCAAGGTTTCCGATATCATCAACGGCATCACGCCGAAAACAAGATACGACGAGAATGGAGATCAAGGATACCGCACCGTTTTCCAATTTGATGGAGATGGAGAGTCTCAGGACCTTATTCAGTGGGAACAGCTGACGGAGGAGGCTCGTTTGGCCTTTAACACAACGGACTTTGGCGAGGACACTCCGGTGCCATTCAATGACTTCCACTTTGAAGACAATCTCAAGGCCGCGTCGTCGTACTCGTATTATACTGGCAAAACCTACGGCTACCAAACTCGTTCGATTTGGTCGTGAATGTAGTACAACTGCCGAACACATTGCTGTCATCAACTCTTGAAGCCCGTAAACCTTACTTCGCAATCAACAACGATCACGATGACCGACTTTGCTGCATTTATTTTGTCGTTTATACGGCGACTATAAACTATGGCGACCCACCCGAAACACGGGCCATTAGCACCAGACTCTCATTCTCCAATCTCCGAGCAACCATCGCTGTAGTTTAAGATGCGATTGTTGCAACTGCTCCTACTCGCAGCTGCCGCCCTCACCAGTGCCGGTGCTACACCGATCGACCACGACACGGTACAGCCATTTCCTCAACCTGTACCGATTACCGACTCTGAGAAAGCCGCTGTCAAGTTCAAGCCTTCGCTCGTTATCAAGAGCGGTTGCCACGCGTATCCAGCGGTAAATGCTGCCGGGGACACAAGTGCTGGGCTAAAAGGAACGGGGAACTCTTACGGCGACTGCGAGGGCTCAGACTTGGAGTCGCAAGTCTACAGCCGATCCAAGTGGTATAAAGGCAAGTGGGCCATCATATACGCATGGTACTTCCCAAAAGATGTCGTTTTGTGGCGCTTCATGGGGCTTGGCCCCAAAGGGTATCGACACGACTGGGTGAATTTGGTAGTCTGGCTGGACAATCCTGCCATCGAATCGCCCACGGTACTCACAACCTCGGTATCGACGTCCACGAGCAGCTTCCCGTACACGATTAGTAAGCCTCCTTCCAACATTCGCAACGGCGTCACGCCGAATTTTGAAATACGACCAAGATGGTTTCCACACGATTTTCCCGTTTGGCGAGGACGGAGAGTTCCAAGATCTGATTCAATAGGAACAACTGACGGACGCAGCTCGTGAAGCCTTGCAGCGGACCGACCTGGGATGGAACGTGCCCTTTGCCAAGCCTCCTTTGACTCCAACCTCGAGGCCGCATCGACTTACATTTACTACGTGCACAGGCGTCATTACTCTGAAACCAATTCAACCTGGTAAGGTTGAAAAGTTCTTGGATGAAGCACTAGAAATTCAATCCATTGGTGATTCTGCTGTGAGCTTAGGAATTCTGGAACAATTGCTAATTACTAGGCGAATTGATCCTCGAATTCACACCAACAAAAAGGAAATTGAATGGATTAAGGGACTACTCGTCTCAATGTGAATATGCTATCCATACGCGAGTTACGTTCGTATCGTCCACATGACATGTGGACGTCCCGAGCATTGTTTTCTGATGGATCAAAGATAAATTCCTGTATCAAATTGGCCTCGTCGCACCAACAGATCCCGCAGAATCGAAGCGGCAACTCGTTTACGGGGCATTTGCACTTACGACGACCTCTTCTGCAAGATCCCAGCACCCTGCTTTCATTCCTCAATCTTCCAGCTATCGACTACCGCACGTTTGTCAACAGTGCCGCATCAGAATGCACTTGTTGCAATTGCTCCTACTCGCAGTGACTGCCGGGGCTACGTCGATCGACCACGACAAGGTGAAACTATTTCCACAACCAGAACCAACCACTGGCGCAGAGAAAGCAGCCGTCATATTCAAGCCCTCGCTGGTCATTCAGGATGGCTGTCACCCGTACCCTGGTGTAGATGCTACTGGTGAGACGAGCTCCGGACTCGATGGAACCAGGGCGCCAGATGGAGACTGTGAGGGCTCCGAACTCGGCTCGCAAGTGTACAGCCGTTCCATGCTGTACAGTGGCAAGTGGGCCATCATGTACGCTTGGTACTTCCCGAAGGACGTCACGGAGATCCTTCTCCCAATCTTCAGGACAGGCACTCGGCACCGCTGGCTTAGTGCCGTCGCGTGGATCGACGACCTGGCACTGGAGTCGCCGACAGTACTGGCTCTTTCGACACAGTCGTCGAACACTGGCAGCTACGACAAGAACATTCCCGTGCAGAGGAGCTACCTCGACGGCTGCACTACTAAAGTGATGTATCAACAGGACGAGGGCTCTGGGTATCACGTTATTATCCCCACCACTGAGAGCGGCGAATTTCAGGACCTCATCCAGTGGGAGCAGATGACGGACGAAGCTCGCCAGGCGCTCGAGACGACGGATTTTGGCGAGGACAACAACGTGCCTTTCAACGACGCCTTCTTTGAGGCATACCTCGAGTATGCGTCAACGTATTACGGCTATGTCCGCCGCTACGGCTCGTACAGCTACTCCATGTGGGATGACTCCCAGAGTGGCGAGGGAGGAAACACAAGCTTATCTGTCTAGGGAAAATGAACACTTCCGTTGCTAAGATAAGTTGTGCATCAATGTTGCCTTTTTCACACGTCGCAGAAAAATAAGAAACTTTCGGTATTTGATCAAAAGCATGGATTTGGAGGCGACGGTGGCGGAGCTCGCGCGGTTGGCGCCGCGACTGCGCGACTACGAGCCGGTCGACGAGTCCTGGCAGCAGGTACAGTATCCGTCATGTTTGAGGTACACAGTTGCGACGTGACAAAGATTTTCATCTGTTCGCAGACCGAGAAGAAGGCGCTGGAGGCTCGAGACCACGTCGAGACACTGCTTAAGTCAGCGCAGGGGTGGCGCAACTGAGGGGAAGCAGAGCACTGCAGGACATGAAACGACTGGTGCCAGAGGTGATAAAGCTCTGAGGAGAGATGGAGAGAAAGAGAAAAGCTGATGTAACCATGACGACTGCAATTGTAGGTCACTCGCGAGGAGATCTCGGAACTCAAAGTGTCGGACTTTGTGCTGGGCATGATCTTCGAAAAGCCCTTCCAGGTGTTTGAGCGCGTGTTCCGCGGCTACGGCGCCGAGGTTGGTAACTTGGAGATGGGATGTTTAATAGCAGGTCTTGCTGACAATGGGCTTTTAGTACGGCAAGGAGCTGTCGAGTGAGGCTCGACAGAGCTCCAACATGATCAAGACGTCCTACGTGAGTGTCTCTAACGTCCAAAGTACATCGGCAGGATCAATGGTTGCTTATTATTTATGTTTCCTTGCTTTCGTAGGTATACGGTGAGATCTTGTTCTTCCCCTTTGCAGACGTTATGCGCTGGATAGCGCCATCCCTGCCGGAGCACGCCATCTTCTACGACCTGGTGCGGTGTCGTCCTTGTGGAGGGATAATTGTTGGTGTTGCTTACACTTTCTGGGTTTATTTGACAGGGGTCTGGAACAGGAAAGGCAGTGATTGCAGCAAGTTTGGTGCATCCATTCGACCAAGCGATCGGAATTGAGCTGCTAGAGGTGAAGTAAACTTCACGGCACGCAATGTGGTCGTCACTAATTTTCTTTGTCTTGTTGCTAGCCTTTGGTCCGTTGCGCGGAGAAGCGCAAAATTGCTCTGGAGAAGCTTAACTCTCCACTATTCAAGACTGACATCGACTTTATGACTGGAAGTCTGCTAGCTACGAAATGGGAAGATGGGGACGTGATCTTCTGCCACGGCACCTGCTTCGATGATAAGTACGTTAGATTGCGAAAGCGTGACGTACCAATAATTTCCTATCTCTATCAGGGAGTGGGCGGAGATTTCCCTGGCAGCTGAAAAGCTAAAGCAGGGCGCGTATTTTATCTCGACGTCGCACGTGTTGCGCACGGGATTGTTCGAAGTCGTGAAAAGCCACAACTTCACCATGAGCTGGGGGACGGCTACGGTTTACGTCCACGTACGTCGTCAAACGTTCTGGTTGACCCGTATTGTATTGGACTGACTTCCGTTTTGTCAAACCAGCGTCGTCGGAAAATCGGTCGCTGGGCTGCCCAAATGTTGCGAGGAGGCCACTCCACGCGCACTGACCTATTGCAGCAGCAGTCGCAAAACCAGCAGAAGAATGAAGGCCAGGCAACGCCTGCCGACAGCTAGACGCTGGTGATTGCTTTGGTAGCCTCAACACGTAACTTGTTTGTTGCTCCTGTGCTCTGCCCATTATCGTTTCGCCGCTACGTATTGAAACGAACTAATTTTTGCTGCTCGAAAGACAACGCCATGCCACACTGACGAACGCATTGCAAGAGATGCGAGGTGAGCCAAGACTAGAAAGTTTTGCGTTGCGTTGTGTTGCCCACGACAAGGTTGAAGAAAATCCAGGTGCTTTATTCACGCAGCTTGCTCGTTATGTATTGAATAAGCCTTGCGGGCAGACGTTGGTCGTGTCTACGGGCCAGCAGTTTTGCTAACGACAGTGCGTTTTCCTCTATGCCGGGCTGTCGAGATCTGTTGGGGCGGCTCATTCTTCAATTCTTCGGCTGAGAGGCCGACGATTTACACTAGACAAGCTTCTCGTCGCCGAGCACCTTGTTAGTATTGCCCCCGCCTGCTCCATCCGCTTAAAATGAAGTTCGTCCTCCCTACCATCCTCGCGACAGCGTTGGCCTTGCTGTCAGGTACCGACGCCTTCAACGTCAAGATGCCCGGCGTCAACTACAACTCTCGGAAGGGACCGGACTGGGCTCTCGACAACCAAAAGTGCAAGTCTGCTTCGGAGGTACAGAAGGACATGCTCGCGCTCAAGGGCGTCACCGACAAGGTCCGCATCTACTCGCTGGTGGACTGCGACCAGGCCAGACTCGTGCTGCCTGCCGCTAAGAACGCTGGTCTGAAGGTGCACTTGGGTATCTGGACGACCAACAGCCACGACTACCTGCTCCAGGAGAAGGGCAAGCTCGCCTGGTTGATTGACAACGGTCTTGTCGATGGAAACGTCATTGGTCTGCATGTCGGTAGCGAGACCATCTACCGCAAGGAGATCTCGGCGGACACCGCCATCAGCTACATGCGGGAGATCCGCGACTACATCCGTGGTCGCGGTCTGCAAACCCCGTGACGATCGCTGATGTGATCGACGTCTACTACGCCAATCAACAGCTCATCGACGCCGTCGACTACATCTCCGTCAACCAGTTCTCCTTTGGGAGCGATCGGACGTTAACGAGGGCGCCGCCGTCACGCTCGACCGGCTCAAGAGCCTTCGCGTTGTGGCCTCCAAGAAGAACAAGAAGATCGTCATCTCCGAGGTGGGCTGGAGCTCAGGTGGCTCGGACCCTGCCGCCGCTGTTGCTTCACCTGCCAACCAGGCCAAGTTTTTCTCAGACTTCTTCCAGATGGCTCGCTCGCACAACTTCGACTACTACTGGTACGTCGCGTTCGACTCCAAGTGGCGCGTGTCGAACGGCGGCAAGGAAGTGGAGGCGGACTTCGGTGTGTTCCAGGAGGACGACAACATGAAGAGCAACTTCCAGGGTCTCACCATCGGTTGGAAGGACCCGCGCGTGCTCCGCAACCCCAAGACCAGCCGCATGCTGTCGGAGAACGGCGGCAACGTCTACATGTCGGCCAAGTCGAGTGACTGGCTCGTGCAGGAGCAGCAGGTTTGGTTCTTCGACTCGGCGACTCGGCAGGTTCGCTCCAAGAGTAGCGACCGCTGTCTGGATGCCTACCAGGCTTGGGATGGCGGCATCGTTCACGTGTACCGCTGCATGGACAACGAGGCCAACCAAAAGTGGACGTTCGAGAGCTCGACGGGCAAGCTGAAGCACGCGACGCACCAGGGCTTCTGCCTCGACATGGACCCGGCCCAGAACTACAAGGTGCAGCTGTACGGCTGCTCCCCGAACAACCTGAACCAGCAGTGGGCTGTGCTTGACCCGGCGAGGATCTAAGATGGCATTGCTTGCCACAGCCTCGAACCCTCAACAGGATATCCGTTGCATTTGTAAAGGATGAATACCGTCATTTCGCACACGTCGCAGAGTTACGTTTATATAGCAGTTCGCTGTCCAATCCACACAAATTACAATTGACCAGCAATCGCATTCGCCAACCAATTCGACAGACATGCCCGGCGACACCTCCTCATCTCGATTGACGGCTCGTTACGACCGCCTTATCGCCGTATTGGGTGAAAGTACACTCCAGAGATCATGTGCGGCATATCCCCGAGCTGAGGATACATCCACTGTTGCAGCAGGGGCAACAACCGAAGAACACCGCCAGCAATTGTTGACGGAGGCCACCGCCAAGAGCGTCCGATGTGCAGAACTCATCGCGCAGAGTTTGCAGGCTACCGGTGCGCTGTCCAAGCTGGGGAGGACACTGACGGATGCGACCAAAGCCAATGATGACGAGGATGAGAACATGGAGAGCGAGGACGACGAGGATGAGCAGACGACGTTGTTGCTGCAGGATTTGGTGGCCGCAGGGGACGACGTCGAAGACGCCACTAAGAAGTACGCCAAGCTGGGTGTAGTGCGCAAGAGTGCGCGAGCTAGTCAGGAGCTGCTGGCCGCGGCGGGAAGAAATCTGACGGAACATTTGGCTGACGAGACGGACGCAGCGGTGCAGAACGAATTCCGAGACCTGTACATGGAGGAGTTCACCGCCGCGTTCGGAGACGAATTAGATCACTTCCGACAGGAGGAGCGGTTCGAGAGCAAGGATGTGGCTTATTTAATCTCATGCATCCACGCTGGAGGAGACATCTTCTCGCCACTCCAGAAAAAGTTGTTCGTCGAGTCTGTTGCTGCTAGCAGAACGGATGATTAAACTCGGAAAGAACTGAGATTAGAGCGCTGATAACACGTGAACACAGCTTGTATTCCTATTCATCGATTTCCCTCACCCAACCGAGGGCCGGGAACTGCGCTGCTTGTGATACCTGGCGCGACACTATTTGCACCTGTTTGTGTTGCTTCCTCTTCTTCCGTCGCATTCTTGCGGCTCATCAAAACTGTGCAATACGCCTGAAGCGCCTTCTTCCCACTTGTTAAGACCAAATCCCGAGTTTCATGCAGTGCAGCAATCTCGAGTTTGGTGTCCCTTTGAACCTTTTGGATCTCTCTCATGCACTTGTCCTGATGCCGTTGAGCCTCGACAGCGTAACCACCTTTTGCGCTTTGCGCCGATAGCTGCGATGAATAGGCAAAGTAATGCAGTTAGTTGCAAAGGTTGATGTCATCAGCACGTTCTGCGACTAAGAAGTACTTACAATTTGTGAAATGTGTCCTCGCCACCTACGGCACAATCAGCAGCTGGAGTGGTGCGTAGCACGAAACTCGCTTTCTTTGCATTCTTCGTTGGAGATCCAAAATACTGTTTCATGAGCGGACTCAGTTGGGCTGAATTGAATAGCGCACGTTGTTGATGGTGGCGAAAGCGAAACGCTACTCCCAAACCATCTTCTTCGTCGAAATCACGGCTTTGCATGGGTAGTGCCAACGGCTCCAAGATTTTGGCAATCGTGTTGTCACTGTTTGCTAATTTGCCCAGGTACGATGCCTCACTAGCAGACTTTGAAAGCGTCTGAGAGACTTGGGGCGATAGCAATCGGGGCAAGTGTGAAATATCACCAAGACCCGTATTCTGCGACGACATTGACCCTGGGCTCGTACTGTCGGCCGTTGCTCCAGTCGAAGAAGCGGACGCCGATCTATTCAAGGTTTTTATCTTGACGCCCAAGTCATCCACGATATCCTCGGGAAAATACTGCCGCCTCATGGCCTGCACCGACGTCGGAATCATCTTGAGCCCAAGCAACAACTGGCACACAAGAAGA
The DNA here is from genome assembly GCA_011947345.1 of Phytophthora quininea. Lineage (NCBI taxonomy): Eukaryota > Oomycota > Peronosporomycetes > Peronosporales > Peronosporaceae > Phytophthora > Phytophthora quininea. Next base: position 47,096 of record JAAVTG010000333.1, read on the forward strand.
TATACCTCGTTCTTAAACTCGGTTGAGTAAAGGTGACGAGATGCCGGAAACAGGTAGTGAAAGCTCCAGCAGACGCCGCTAGCGATAGCGTACGGGTATACACGAAAGAGGTAGTCCATCGTGCCACGCAGCGTAGCCACCATTTTCACGTATTTGGCGCTGATCTCGTCTGCGAGTGCTCGCTGCTGTGCAAGAGAGTCTTTCTGGTAGAAGTGGCAGAACACCAGCCAAAAGACTTCTTCAAAGAGGGCGCACGAGAGCTCCGACAGCAAGAAACGCTTGAAGTTGTGCCGACCGTGGTTCATTCGAATGCGCTCGAAGGTGTGAAGCAGCAACAGGTTTGTGTTCATGTAGACGCTTCCTCGCGCATTGGAAGCTCCAGCGTTTCCGCCCAACTCGTCGTTTGCCCCGTACACGAAACTCTCCACCGTGCGAGTGATGTGTCCTTCGATACTGACCTGCAGCTGCTTCTCGATGTGGCCACGTGCGTTTCGTCGATTTTCTCCTTTGTGCAGCTCCATCTTCTTCTTCTTGAGAATTTGCTACAGTCGTGGTGGGGGTTAGCATTTTGCCGATCCACTCTTCCACAGACGTACCGTGTGCGCTCGCGTCTTCTCGTCCGGACCAAATAGTCTCTCCAACATCGCTTGGTTGCTTGCAAGTGTCGAGGACGACACGCCTCTCCCTTTGGCCGAGGCGGCGACTCTGCTCTCCAGCGTGTCCACCAGCGGCGGCACCATCTTGGAGCAGTAGTCGGAATTGACTCGGAGGTCGCACTCCAGACCGTGCTTGCGGTTGTTTGCTGCGAGGGTAAACCAAGTACTCAGCGTGTCAGCAGATCCAAGTGATCCTATAAACCCTGAGGACCAAACGCACCTGTCGTCTGCAGCGAGCTGAGTCTGGCCGAGATGATGCCGATCATCTGCGCCGTGATGGCCTCCTTCTGGTGCAGCGACTGCTTTACCTCCAGCTCGTCGTCCTCCGTCCATGCGGCTTGGCCCCTGTGCGCCATCACGATCGAGTTCCCAACTGCTGCTATTTTCAGCAGAACGGCAACTATCACTTCAACTTGCCCAAAATCCTTAGTGTACCCATTTCGAATTCGCAATCGACCTGGGGAGATGCCTCCCGCGGATGCTGCGGCGCTGGACCCCGAGAGCTCGTGCGAGAAGCGCTTCTTCGAAGAGCGTCAGCAAGTGTGCGAGCTCCTACAGCAGCTCGTGGCCTCGCGATTCGAGACACCGCAGAGCGATGTGGACCGCGCGTTCCTCGCCGCCCATGCGACGATTACCCAAATCGTACGCAATGGTGTTTTTAAACATCATGCCACTTTTGCTAATATATTTTATGGTATGCTACGTAGCTCGACAAGTACCTGGAGCAGTCCCATTTGCTGGACCCTTATCTGCGCGAGATGGTGGACCCAGTGGTGACTGAGATCAAGCGAGTCATTGCCCAGAGGCAAGAGACGCTAACGGCGGCGGCCTCGGACGAAGCCGTCGCCTTCCCGTACCAAGTGTATCGAGATCCGAGGCTGCATAAACTGTTCCAGATCGTGTACCACCTGTGCAAGGTGCGCGGCTACAAGACTGTGGTGAAGCTGCTGCCCCACGAGGTGAGCGACTTTGAGCCCACGCTGCAGCTGCTGCAGTCGCAGGACCGCACTGACCACTCGGCGTGGGAGACGCGCTACGTGCTGCTACTGTGGCTGTCCATGCTGTGCCTCGTGCCGTTCGACCTTCACACCATCGACTCGTCTTCTTCCAATTCGGCTGACAATGTCCATGGGACTATCTCTATTGTTTCCAACATTGTCACGCTGTGCAAGGACTATCTGAGCGATCCAGGGGCTACACAAGTCGCTGCAGCAGTCTGTCTGTCGCGATTGTTAGCCGACCGGACATGGAGGAGCACTATTTGACGCAGTTCCTCAACTGGGCAAATCGAGAGCTGATCCACGTATCTGAAGGTAAGGACATGCGGGTACTACAGTTTAAGGTGACGGGAATCATGCTCTGCCTCGCGCATATTGCTAAGAACTCGCCTCGGGAGCAGCACATTGCAGCGAGTCGCATTTACTTTGACACCGTCATGAAGCTAGTGGCCCACCTTACAGAAGACAGCGCGCGGTCGGATCATCCAAGCAGCAGCACGCTGCATCGCAAACTCAGTGTAAAGCTTGTGCAGCGCCTGGGGCTGCTCTATTTGCCACCAAAAGTGCGGTCGTGGCGCTACAGCCGTGGTCTTCGATCATTAGAGCTGAATATGCGGTCCCTCGGATTACTAAACGACGGAACTACGACGTCGAGCCACCCACAGGAAGGCGAAGCGACAGAGGACGATGATGCAGCCTTTGAAGTGATAGAGGAACTAGAACAAATTGTGGAAGTGCTACTATGTGGTCTACGGGATAAGGACACCGTTGTGCGGTGGTCGGCGGCAAAGGGAATTGGAAGGATCACGGGGCGTCTGCCGTATGAGTTTGCCGACGATGTTGTTCAGTCGGTGCTTGAGATGTTTGTCGCGACGGAAGATGATGGAGCATGGCATGGGGCAAGCTTGGCATTGGCGGAGCTTGCTCGGCGTGGTGTTTTGCTACCGAAGCGCTTACCGGACGCTGTTGATTGTGTGGCTAATGCCCTGCAGTATGATATTCGTAAGGGCACTTACAGTATCGGATCCAATGTTCGTGACGCTGCCTGCTATGCGTGCTGGTCCTTTGCACGTGCGTACGAGCCATTCCTTCTACTGCCATGGTTGAAAGAGGTACTAGCACCAGCGATGCTCGTAAATTGCGTGTTTGATCGCGAGTTGAACTGCCGTCGTGCAGCTTCTGCGGCTTTTCAAGAAAACGTTGGTCGGCAAGGAGTTGCAAACTTCCCGAACGGCATTGACCTACTCACCAAAGCAGATTACTTTTCAGTTGCGAATTTGCGTCACGCGTATCTGGATGTGAGCGTCTTTATTGCCCAATATCCACAATATCGCTACCCGCTGTTGGAGCACCTCGTTACTTCCAAGATAGTGCACTGGGACGTCCAGATTCGCACTCTTGCCGCGGCTGCTTTAGGTAAGATAGCTGCGCTGGACCCCACGCATGCAACAATACGCTTGCTGCCGCGTCTGCTTGCATCTGCTGTATCTCTAGATGTAGAAGTGATCGTTCGGCATGGTGCCATGATTAGTGTTGCAGAGGTGCTTATGTCTCTTGCTCAGGTTCCGGTGTTTGTGGATGGGGAACTGCAAAAGGCGTTAAAAATGCTGCCTATTGAGATCGAAAAGAGGCGTTTATTTCGTGGGCGGGGTGGTGAAATGATTCGAGCTGCGGTTTGCAATGTAATTGAAGTGATCTCCAACGCTCGACTGGGTCTTGGCTTTGCCCATGTGAAAAAGTATCTAACGATGTTGGAGGAATGTTTTGTACACCCCAATGAGAGCGTTCGCGAAGCCGCTATCGATGCATTCGGCGCATTCACCGCCCAGTATTGTCAAAACATCTTCACCAAAGGGAGCCCGACGCACGTGAAGTACATGGAAGAATTAATACCGCGGTTTATCAGCTCGGGAATCCTGGTAACTTCAAATGAGAATGGAGCTGCTGTTGTCGTGCCAAATCCAAATGTTGCTGCACGACGGGGATTTCTTCGGGCTGTCGGCGTGGCAGCCAACGAATTAGTTCAGCCGTGCATAAAGGACATTCTTACGGCAGTGATCAAATCTGCATCAATTATGGAGAAACCAACAGAAGACGAAGATCCTGGGAGCCGTGTTGCTGCTGTCCGAGCCTTGATCGATCTTAGCTCTCGACCAGTAGGCGAGCTTGATCTGCTCCAAATGGAGAATACGGTTGTCCAAACTCTTCTCCAATGCATTCACTGCGATTATCGTGTAGATGAGCGCGGTGATGTGGGCTCGTGGGTCCGCAAGGAGGCGATGGTGGGTCTTGAGAAACTGCTGCTGGGCGAAAGTATGTACGCCCAAAATCAACACTTCAGTCTTGTTGGAGTTGTCGCTCGGACCGATTATGGGCAAGGTGTTATCATCGATGGCGTATCAGACCGAAAGCGCAAGTTCGAAGAGACCGAGGAGCATGATCCAGTTTGCTACGTGAAGTTCGAGAAGCCTGCCCTGGGCTACTACTACTTTGGCCCGACTGGGGTTGGCCTCATTCATGTCAGCCAACTGCGTCTTAACTCCAGTTCGCTTAGCGCAGACACTGGGAGCTTCCGCATTCCACAGATGATTGATCGTACGAACTTTTCGGAGACAAAAGCCTACGAACGACAGTTGATACCGTTTGCCCGGCGTTTATCTCCGCAAGTTGCAGGCATGGTGGTGAGTCTGTACTAGACTTGTTGAACTTAGACACACGAGAGCTAACATGAACTTTGTGTGGCAGTTTGGGGCGCTGGCTAAGCAATTGGCAGAAAAGCTGGACAACATGAGGGCTACCGCGGGACCATTATATTCCGGCTGCTGCATTCGTCATCTCCTCGTGTTGACGGTATTCCAGACCGCTTCCAACTCGAACATCACATCTTTCCCTCGACACTTACGGTGAACTGGTCGATGGCTCATGACACATTTCCTTTAGTCGTTAAGATGATGGATATTCCCGAGTTTCTGGAGGAAATCACGGCAGGCCTCGTCATCAGCGTTGGTGGCCTCACTGAAAGCGTAGTAAAATCGTCTAAGAGCGCCCTATTTGAATGGGTTCGTGGCCATCTGCAGTCGAAGGACTTTGGCTTACTAACCCGGTTTAGCTTTTTCTTCGTGACCCTCCTTATCCGACATCATCAAGACGATCGCGTCACGATTCCCCTCATGAAGACAATTGCAACACTGCTAGAAACAAATCTCCTGCGGTTTTTATTCGAAAAGCGCGAGACAGAAGACGGAAGCGCTGCGACGACCACAGACTTTGGCGACAAACTATACGAAGCCTTGCGGGACGAAATTCAGAAGTGCACGTCCGTGCCCAAGCTTGCTGCTGCAATTAGTGTGCTGATTGGTTTGCTACCGAGCGACAAAGAGACAGAGTCTAAGTCGTTGCGTGCTCTGGTCCTGTTCCTCGCTCACCGTTTCCCCAAAGTTCGAAAGTTAACGGCCGAGAAGCTCTACACACGCCTGCTCCTTCACGAAGAGACTATCAATCCTGAAAAGGTATGTGCGCTTTGATCTAGTGGTGGTATATTGGCTAATCTACCGAAATGCTTGTGACCGCAGTATGATGAAGTGGTTGAAATATTAAGCGATACTGCTTGGGACGCTTCGGTATATGTACCATCAATGACGAACCAAGAGCAAGCTACTGACGTGTTGTGCCTGTATTCGACCGAACAGATTACGCAAGTGCGCGCCTCACGGGACGAGTTACTGGACCTGTTGGGCATGGAGAAACCTATAAAGAAAACGTACGCGGTTTCATTCTCGGGAATTCAAAATATGCTAAGCTTTTACTTTCTCAACGCAGGGCGGTAACTCAACAACAACCCAGCTCGACAGCAACAGCTCATGAAGACACAAGTTACAAAACTCTCATCAAAGAAATGGGATACTAAAGCTGCTTGTTTAGCGCGTTTGCTACACCCTTGATAAACGCATTTCCTAGTTCTCAAAGATATGTTTGCCTTCACCGATGACAGTCGTCTCGTAACTCACTTTGACACGACCGCCGGTCGCTCCCTCGCTGAGGTAGATAAACACATTCATCATGAACCACGTAAACACAGGGCTCCACGTCTTCTTCTCCAACGGGAAAATGACCCCCGTCGGTTGTTTCGCGGGACTTCCTCGAATGAGATCGAACACGCGAGACATCGCGTAGGTCACGCCGGTCGTGCCAAAGTACATGTTGAAGAGATCTTGCTGCAGTTTGTTGACGTCGGGACCCGCAAACATAAGCCCCAGCTCCGTGTCGTTGGGGCGCGCGCTGAGACTGCGATCTGCCAAGTTCGACGACGACCGAACTGCGTATTCGCCGTCCACGATGAGGATATTCGAATGCACCTTGATCAGCACGCCCTCATGTTCCATGCGGCCCACCTGCAAGTGCTGTGCCAACTCATCCGCCGTGAGACCGTACGCCAACGCACAGTCCTCTAGTTGCTCTAACGACCACTGCGTCGACAGCGTGCAGTATATACGAGCAAGCAGCGAGGGCTCGTCCTTCTGAGCAGCGTTCGTTAGAACAAGCGCGTGGAATGGCTCACCCTTGTGGTGTGCCTGGCTGATACGCGCAACGATAGCAGCTAGAATGCGGTTGTGCTGCAGCGTTCCACCCGAGATCATGATTTGGTTTTCCAACTGGACAGAATATTTTGCATGCAAAATCATGTTCACCATGACGTTTTCCTCTCTCCATCCGGCAGACACGAGCGGGAACGGCGGCGACTTTAAAATTGGTCATAGCATCGCTTCTTTTCAGCCGGTTCGTGGTTCGAGTGAATCCACCGGATCATGTCGGGATTGCTTTTACATACAACACCAAGCTCGTGCCAGTAGTAGCCGAGGTGGTTCATTCGTAGCCAGCCCTCGCGCTCTGTATTCACGTCGCAACCCGTCACCATGAGGGTTTCGTCGTCAATGCACAAGTACTTCTGGTGGTGGAAGGCATACCTCGAGTTGTTGGACATCCAGCGCGTGAAAGCGCTCGGTCCGCAATCGCTGACAGAGCAAGCGAAATGTACTTCTGGCGGTAAAATGAGACGCAGGTCGGCAATCGAGTTCGTTCCGTAGTCGCGTACGGGGTTGTAGAGGATGTGGACATCCACCCCGCGCTTCACGGCATCCCGTAACAATGACACAAACGTGTTGTCCATGTGCTCCTCGTTTGTTGTGTGGAGCACCTGCGTAAAGTCGCACAGGAACGTCGAGTAGTAGATTGACTTGCGCGCTGAGACGAGCAAGTCTACGATAGCCTCTTGACACTCATGGAAGTCCCGAAGCACTCGCAGCCCATTTCCCTTTGGATCGTCATCTCTCGTAGCCCACTTCATCTGCTCGAACGTAAAGTCCGTTTCGAATCGGTCCTTGTTCTTGCTTTTCTCGTCGAGCAGCTCGTCCATATGCCCATCGAGAGCTTTAATCACGTTGGGTCGCCGGCCGTTATCATTCTCCTTGACATCCTTGTTGACCTTGACCAGCAAGGTGCACACACCGCAGATAGTGATGGCAATACCGCCCAAAAAGTACGTCAAGGCTACGGAGCTGTAGCTGTCCATTTCGTTGTAGAAGATCATCCCGCAGCCCATGTTGCCGATGATGATGAACGCCTGGTACAGTGGGATGAACTTGAGCGTGCCGAAAAACTCCAACCCCTTGTTCAAGAAGAAGAGCTGCGGAATCAGAGCGCACGGGATTGCCAGCACCATAAGGATGAAGAACGGGTTCATGAATACCAGCCACGCCTGCTTACGAAGTGCTGATTTGGTCACCTCCACCACCGACTTGGTCGCCAACGACGTGAACCCAGCCATCACACCAGCACACGAGCTGAATGCCAGCAGTCCGATCGGGTGGCGCTGGAGTTTGTTGGTATGCACACGTCGCAGTAACAGCATGGCATAGGTGAGAGCCGCGACCGTGTAAGCCAGCGGATAGATCGAGTCTCTCATGAGCAGTCTCCCAAGCGAGCCCAACGTGTACGACTTGTGCGGCACATCGGCCAGTTGCGCCGCGTAGACGTCCACCCCGACACCCAAGATGATGAGAGCACTTGACAGCAGATCGTAGACGCCAAAGCTCTCCTGCAGCACGAAGCGGCCTAGTAGGGCACTGTAGATAAGCGTCAGTGCAGCGAACGGCGCCTGCACTGCCTGTCCGAGAGTGCCAGGTTCACCACGGCCGAGACGGTGCCGAGCGCCAGCAGGAAGAGTCCGGCCAGGAAGGAGGTTTGCATGGAGGCGGTGCCCAGCGATGAGTGGCGCGCCACGCGGATGTGCGCGACCTTCTGGCAGCAGTAGCCGCTGGCCGACAGGAAGCTGCCGAGTAGCGAGTTGAGCACGCCGGCGTAGAGGTACGTGGAGCTGGCCACGTGCAGGTTCAGGCGGGGGCCAGCAGCAGCAGCGCCAGCCAGGCGAGCGTGCACAGGACGCTGAGGGTCATGGCGAACAGGAACGAGCGCGGCAGGCGGCAGGGCGGCGAGTGAGCGGCTTGGGCTTCGGCGGCCGACGAGTCGATGGGCACGCGCACGTCGCGCAGCAGCGGCGTGCGTTCAGAGGCGGGCGGAGGGTTCACCATTTGCACGTCACGCGCGCCGAGAGCGAGTGGCTGGAGGCAGGAGAAGCTCGGGATGAAGGTCCGGTCGGTTGCTGTCAAGATCGTTTTTGATGGATGGATTATGAACATCTGAGTCGATAGACGTGCAAGGGTTCTTGTACTCGCACAGCAAAGTGGTGTGAGCAAGATGCAACCGCAGAGCCATGAAGCAAGAGGATTCACTGGAGAACGAGGTTCGTCGGCATTGAGCGTCGTTCCTGCGGAAGCAGCAAGGCAAGCTGCAGGGATTTTAGAGCTCCCCAAATCTGTCATTTTATCTGATTACGACCTCCAAGCAGCAACTATGTTCCAACGTCGACGGCAACTTCAGACTTTGCCAGCACGGAGATCACATGCTCGAGGTTGTTTTACCAGCAAGCCTTGAGGAGGCGCGACAAGTCCAACTTATCGTCGCTGTCCACAGCATTTTCGCCGCATTTTAAATGCTACTGTGTACCAGCCAAGGACGAGGCCATGGCGTCCAGCATCCCCAAGCCACGAGCGTCGCCACTGCGTTCTTTTCATCCTGTCGCTACTTGCATCTTACCCCACAGCTACGGAAATAATAGGGCCATCGAAAGCTACTCGAATGCCACTCAAATACTCCTTTGTTGCTCATCATCGCGTAGGCGTTCTTCATCACGACATTCGAAGACAGTCAACCTGTCGCTGCTCTCTCTCTTTCTTTCCAACTAGGGTGCCTCCGTCTTCGCTGCCTTCTTGACCGGCTGGCAGAAGTTCTTGTGACGAGTTTTCCAGTCCTGGCGCTGGCACGTCTTGCCGCAGTAGAAGACGCACTTGCAGCGCCCGCAAGCGTGCAGCTCCTTGTAGTCCAGCGCCTCGCAGCTTTCGTTGCCGCAGATGCGCTTATCCGGCTCGCGGGTTTGCAGCGCCCTGTCCAGCTGACCCTTGGCCTCGTACACTTTGGCGATCTCGTCACGTGTCAGATTGCTGTCCCGCAGAGCGATGCGGATGCCCGCAGCCTCGTCCGCCTTCTCACGCACTTCCAGCGCCTGCTGCAGCAGCTCCAGCGCCTCATCCAGCTGCCCCAGCTGCCGCAGCGCACCGCCCAGCTCGTTCTGCGTGAGCGCGATGGACACCTGGTCGAAGCCCGCGCCAGGTTTGCTGCGCAGCACGTCGCGCAGCACCGGCACGGCCTCGCGCGGCTTGTTGGCCTTGAGCAGCTTGGTGGCCTCGTTGCTGCGCGCCACCAGCGCCATGTACGCGGCTGCGTCCGAGGACGACGTCACCACCTTGACGTGGGTCTGCGTCGGCATGTTCCAATAGCCTTTTGGTCTCCACTAAAATTACCAACTTCGCAGATGGATACACTCGATCTTGAAGCGAAGCATGAACCAGCAAGAGGCGGCGGACGACGCCGCGCAGCCGACGAGCAACGGCCATGAGCAGATGCAGGAGGAGGTGGCGCTGGCGACGACGCAGATCGGCGTGACGGCGACGCGCAGCAAACTGGAGCAGCTCATGAGCGGCTTCACGAGCTTCGACGACGTCATGCGCGTCGGCACGCGGCAGCGCCGGGAGAAGGACGAGTACCGACTGGCCGAGATGCGGCAGGAGATGAGTCGCCTGGAGCACAAGCTGGAGGCGGAGATCCGGAAGCGCGTTGAGATGAACAAGTCGCTGCAGAATTACTGCGACGAACAGGTGGCGGCCATGACGGCGGCCTTCGAGGCGCTGCTGAGCGAGAGGGCCAAGCAGGTGGACGGCCGTCTGGACCACCTCACACAAGAGATCAGTGATCTGCAGGCGCTCGTGGCCAAGGAGAAGCACGACATTCCCATCATGATCGAGAACAAGACCAATGAGTTGACGCAGAAACTCATTTCCTTCATGGACGCGTTCGAGGACGAGCGGCAGCGACGTACGTCGCAGGAGGCGATGATTCTCAAGCGTCTGAGCGATCACGAGCACGCCACTGCCGAGTCGTTTGAACGCGAACGAGTACGATGTTGATGTATGAGCGGCTTGCATAGCCCTGACGGCTTTTTCGTTTGTTTGCAGCACGACCGAGAGTTAAAATACTCGGATCTCAAAATGCGCTGGACACGTACACGTCGACGCGAATACGTGGCGACGAGCGATTTCACGCGTTTGCTCAGGAGGAGATCGCAAAAATCCAAAACGCATTGGTGGCGGAATCCCAGGTAAAGTATTTTACGCTGTTGACGGTCAATTAGCAGCAAAACTTACCATGAGTTTCCGAAGGCACGCGAACGCGAAGACGACGAGATCGTAGAAGCACTCAACCGCTACACCGCTAAGTTGCAAGATAGCCTCAAGGTCATCACAAGTCCCGACGCGTAGGCAAGCGCATTTTGAATATTTTTGGCATTGACCAGACATAAGGAATCGATTCAGCAGAATTTACGCTAGCAGTCGATCCGATTCTTGCGGAGAGGACAGCTCAACCTCCTTCAAATGCGAGCGTGCTACAGCCTTGGCCGCTTCTTGCTGCCAGTTTGATCGGAAGAATGCTGGGATAAAGCTGGTTAAGCTGGTAACACTATAGCCACAAAGCATGCCTTCCCAGATGCCAAGTAAATTAGGATGATTGACATGTACGCCCAGCAGGTAGGCTGCTGGCACACTGACACACCAGGCTCCAGCAACCATACCAACTGCAAGCGGCATCGGACGAGCTTGAGCTTGCAAAATGGCCTGAAACCAGATACAAACAACAGACCATGACAAGTCAGTACAAGTTCAATATCTTGATTCAACAGACTCACGAGAGCGTAGCAGAAGAAAGACAAAATGAAGTACGCAAGCGCTGCAAGAGCGCAAACTTGGCTGAAAATGGCAATGACGACGGGGTTGTCCGAGAAGATTCTGCCCAGCCATCCGCGGGCACTCACGATCGCCACGCTGTTCACGAACGTAAGTGTTGCAATACATGCTCCACAAACTTTAGCCGCAAGGATCGCCTTCTCCGGTTTTCCGGCGCCCAGATGATTCCCAATGCGAGTGACCGAGGCGGTGATGACTGCGAACAGCGGACTCGTGCAAAAGAAAAACAACTCCATCATGGCATTGTGCGTCCCGAGTTGGATATCTCCGATCTTGGCTGCAAATAGTGTTAGGACTGTCAGCTGAGCATTCTCAAGGAGTTCACCCGCTGCTAGCGGCACTCCAACATACACCAAATTCCTCATGATCTGCTTATCAAGAAAGTAGATATTCCAGCGCCAAGCGCATTTCCGGTGGAGTTTTCGATACACGTTCATATACGCGACATATCCCGCAAGCCTCAAAGTCACAGCTACTGCTGCGCCCAGCGGACACCCCACGAAGCCCAACTCTGGTAATCCAAACCGACCGTATGTGAATCCGATAGCAAAGACTAAGTTAAACACGACAGTGAACGCGTCGAACACTGCAGTGGGAAGCACAATGTTTTGGGCTTGATAAAAGCTGGAAAGCACCTGGAACATACTGCGCGGCCACAGCCACAACAATGAAAGCCGACCATACTGACCAGCAAGAGATGCGATGCTGGTGGCAACACCCACTGTCGACAACTGCGAGTCCAGGTTCCACCAGAGCAAAGCCATCGGCCCGCACATGACGGTCATGAGCAGACTTGTGAGTAAGGTGTACTCGCCTACAAGGTGATAATTCTTGGCACCGAAAGCTTGAGAGCAGAGGGAGTTCATGCCTGCGTTGAAACCTTGCATGAATACGAGCGTAGACAGATCCAAGCATAGTTGCGCGTAGGCGACAGCCGCCAGTTCGTCCACGCCAAGATGGCCCATGACACTAAGCTCGGTGATAGAGATAGCAAAGTAGCAGTACGTGGATAAAGCGCTGGGGAAAGCCAAGGCCAGCAGTGCCCTTGCTTCCTCCTTCATACTAGTAGTGGGTAAGACTAGTCGCGTCGCTTCAAGATCGTTTGTTGCATATTCATCAGATGTACTGCCAAGAGTTAAGTATGTATGCTCCAACGTTTCGATGCCTAGCGGTACCGGTCTCGAAACAAGTTGTGGCGCTGCTTGGCGCTGTGTCCCGCAGAGTATTCCATGTATTTTGTCCCGTCGGCACCGGATAGTGCACCAAGCGAAGCCAGTTTCTTCTTCTTGCGGCCATGACCCGACAGTTCGAGACGCGACAGATCCTCGTCATCACGAATCGCGGCGTTCTCGTCCTTGGCAGCACTCTCAACGTCGGCACTAAGCACCTCATTCAGCAATGCCCGCTGGTCCTCCTTGCGAGTGAACACGCCCTGGAACGAACCTGGTTCAAAGAGATCTGTGACCACCTTAAACGTGTAGCCTTGATCGACCAGATACTGCTGGCGTTTGTTCGAGTAATACATCTCGTGTGTGTCCGTGGAAATGAGCGTGTAGAAGAACGCGTTGAACCCTCCAGTTGCGTTCGCCTTCGGCCGCAAAATACGGCCGAGACGTTGTGCCTCCTGTCGTCGCGACCCGAAGTGAGACGACACTTGAATAATGACGTTCGCTTCCGGGAGATCAATCGAAGTGTCTCCAACCTTTGAGATGCAAATGACATTCACCAGAGGCGAGCTTCGGAACGACTGCAACAAACGCATGCGCTCGCGCTCTCCCGTGCCACCGTAAATGTAGCCCTTGTTGAGCTTCGTAGCATACAGGCGCAGGGCGAAGACATCGTCTGAAAACAGCAGAATCTTATCGCCACGTTCTTCGTGGTATTGAATGAGGAACTCGGCGGCGGTGAACTTGTTCGGGTTCGCAACGTACAGCAGTGCCCTCTTGCGGGCGCTCTTTGTTTCGCGCAAATATTCACGATAGAACTCGCCACTCATAGGGCACCACACTTCCACACAAGAAACATTGGCCAGGAAGCCGCTTTGGGTCAGGTCCATCCAGTTTGCTTCATACAGTTTGGGGCCGATCAGGAAGTTCAAGTCACCAATCAGATCGTCCTCACGCACCAATGTAGCCGTCAGGCCGAGCTTGCAATGGCATGCGATAGAGCCAATAACTTTTCGGAACATTTTTGCGGGGACAACGTGGACCTCATCCAGAAGAATGCAACCCCACTCGCGACTTTGAATGAGCTGCATGACTTCTTCAGAGGCACGAGCACGACGTCCACCAAAGGCAACCATTGTGTAAGTCGTCACAATGACACCAGAGTTTGGGTCAATGTAATCCTTGGCGACTGAAGTGAAGCGTGCAATCTTCTTTTCTGGGATATTGGTCCACATCTTAAACTGTGCAGTCCACTGCTCCACAGAGACAGCCGATGTGCACAGACACAAGCACGATTTCTTGATGGTTGACGCCGCTGTAACGCCGGTGAGCGTTTTACCTGCACCGCAGGGCAGCACAATGATACCCGATCGTGCACGACCGTTGCCAAACATCTTACTCAAGGACTTTTCCTGGTATTCACGGATACGTGTGGTGGGCTTCAGATCCATTTCCAGGTCGGGGATGGTCTTGTCATTGCGGAAGTCGTACTCCTCCATTAGAGGGTAGTCCAGATCCAGACATGCACGCTTCACCTGTTCCACCATCGTCTTGCGGATCTTAAAAGACACTGTGCGCACCGTCTTTTGCTGTTGGTCAGAGGGTTTTCCCGGGTGATGTTCGTCAGCCACGTTGTAATCCTCGTTCAGCAGCTTCTGGTACTGCAAGTTCGCTTGGTCTTCGGCCGATACATCCTTCTGGATGAACTCACTCGACTCCTCGGCCCGTGCTCCATCGGGTGCCACTGGCGGCGCACTGGCCTGCGTGGCCGCAACGTCCGCCGCCGTCTCCTTGACTCTTGCTGCTCTGATATGCTCGTGCTCCAGCAGCTTCCTCAGCACTTCCGGATACAAACTCTCCACGTAGAACTCGTTGTGGTGCAGCACCAGCTTGGCCTTGCCGTAGCTCAGCGTGCAGTCCTTGATAAAGGCGACAATGCCCTCCGGCAGTCTGTTCTTGGAAAGTCGTTCCAGCACTTTGAGGATGCTCTCGGTTTCGATGGCCACCGACACTGCGGCGTACAGTGAGTAGGGGGTGAGCTTGTACTCGTGCAAGAACTCTGGTCTGGACACGGGCTCCGAGATGGCCACGAGGAAGTCGTAAGCCTGCTTGTAGATGGGCGAGAAGGCCTCGAGGAAGATGCGGCCGTTGGGGCAGACCCACACGGGCCGCGCCTCGTGGTCGGGCTTCATGTCCAGCGTGGAGAAGTCGTAGTAGCCGCCGGCGTCTCCGCCCGAGGACGCCGCCACTTCGTTGAGCTTGAGCAGGCGGTTCTGGATGCGTTTGGACAGGTTGCTGGAGGCGCCCACGCTGTCCACCGACTGCTGCACACCGCCGGGCTCCTCGCTGTCCATGTACTCCAACAGCTCCTCGCCCACCGATCCGCCATAGTCCTCGGCCAGCGACTTGCGCTTGCGCTGCTTCTGCACGCCCTTGGCGCTCATGATCGCTGCTCGCTGAAATGAAAATATTAGGATTTTATCGTGATATTCACATCAGAGGTCCCTGCATTTGCAAATTTGCTGTCTCTGCGGGTGATTTTGACCTGAAGACAAAGGCATGAACCACGCCGATCGCAAGTCCTTGGACGCCCGATAGCTCCATCGAGCAGTCCACACTTCAGTAGTGTATCACCAACAGCTACACCGCGGATAGCTGCTCCGCCGTGCTCGACTAATGGCCTCCATCATATCAGATGGAAAAGCGTACCCATCCCGCCGTACCCAGCTTTATTTCGGTTTCTTCCTTACTAAACCACTGTCATCCTGATCAAACACGCCTATTAACTCTTCCACCCCTTATTCGCAGTTGAGGCGATCGATTAGCAACTTTTCCGCATCCATTGTCAGTCTCAACATCTTCTGCCGTCTCCGCCTCGCCCGCCGCCCCATGCAGCGCAGCGCCGAGGCCACCGCGCCGCCCATCAAACACAAGAGCGCGTCGTCCCCCGTCAAGGCGAGCCCCAAGACGCTGACGCTGGCGGAGGCCGTGGCGCAGCAGAAGAAGGCCAGGATCCCGTCGCCCCTGTCACTGTCGCTGCCACCCGCTCCAAGCTCCGCCAAGACGCCGCATGCCGCCTCAAAGACGCGCTCGCCCGTGCAGCCCGTGGCGGAGCCTCCGGCCAGCGCCGGAAGCGACCGCAGCGACAAGAGGAGAGAGCCAAGGACGCCAAGGAGATCAAGGAAGCCGTTCCATCGGTCCCCGAGGACGACGGCATCGCCAAGCTGCACCTGACGGACCCGGCGAGGCTATCGGACATGACCGAGAGGATGAAACCCAAGCTCAAGGTGTCGGAGAGCGGCCGCTTCGAGGACCAGTTCTACCACGCCCACGACGGCAGCAAGACAATGGCGAGGCTGCGCAACCGCGCCTACTTGAAGAAGACAGTGCACATGAGCGGCAACGACGTGGAGCAGTTTTCGGACGCAGACATCATCACGAGCGGCTATCTGGTCAAGCAGGGGTCCTTCTGGAAGTCGTGGAGACGCAGGTTCTTCATCTTGAGACGAGACCGACCGGTGCTGTGCTACTACACGTCGGCGGAGGAGTTGGCCAAGCTGGGGAGATCGCAATTGACGAACATACGACAGTGCAGCCGACGCCGAAGGACGGATTCCCATTCAGGTTTACTGTGGAGAACGACGGGCGCAAGTTGACGTTGTTTGCCGAGCAGGGGAGGAGGCGATGGAGGCATGGATCTCGTGTATCAATGGGTGCATCACGCAGAGAGTGAGGAATGTATCACGGGCTACGATTAATGGATCGTTCGATCGTCGCTCGGAGGGTCGTTCAGAACGGAGTTGCAGGCCCGGACTTCGGAGAGCACGCCCATGATGGACGACCTAAACATGGATCGCGCTAGTTTCTCGCGAATGGAGAATCCGCACGTTGCGAGCGGAATGAACACCATGAAGCGGTACTCTACGGACACCACAGTCATTCAACAAGCTGCTAACGACTCTAGGGTCAATCGTGAACATGAGAAGAAGAACCGAGAGCACAGGAACTCTCGTTTGACTAGTGTCGTGTCGGCTCCGATGGAACCAGCAAAAATGAGACCGAAGCTGTATCGATCAGCCAGTGCAGGTTCCATACTGACTCAGGAGACGTCGACTTACGGGACTGGTCGAGCATACGATGATAACGGACTTTCGATGATTAAGACGCCTGCTAACTCGGCAGGCGATTTACAAGTGCTACTATGCAATCCAACAATTCCCCACGCGCACCGAGTTTAAGTTTGCCTGGCTTTAAGCCACGCCCCAGTGTGGAATTGGCTGTCTCCGTGGGCAGTAAAGCTGTTCAAGATGTTCCTCAAATGCTGGTAGTTCTTTTCAGTGTTACTCAAGGAAAACGCCCAGTCGAGATCTCCCGCACAGAAATGCGAAGCTCTCTTGCTCTTCGATCTTGTGGAGGCGACTTCTATGCCGGGATTTCAATGCGTTGTTGTCGGTACCTCGCAGTGCGCGGTCGATGCTTCAGTTTGAGATTTATTCCGTGATAAACCCTGCTTCTGAAGAACTTGACGCTCAAAAATCGTTGGGATTTGTGCGTATTTCAGCGTTGGACGTACTCTTCTCACGTGAGTCTTCAATGCTGCTGGAGTGCCACCGTATTGACTCCTCAAAGCAACTCTACTATCTTGTCGTCGACCGCTTCATTCCTCCTGGACACAGCATAAACGTGAGCCACGCTTACACGTATGCTAAACATCATTTTCTCGTTGATACTATGCCAATGGAGAAGCGCAAGTCTGGAGATCTCATGTCTGCCTCCGCAATGAACGTTATGTCCAGCTTAAGCTACAACGAGATGCTTCGTGGCAAGATGAACTCGTCCACTGCAAACCACGTGCTGGTTTCTGAGGAGCTGTCGGCTTCCTACGTGTCAGTTTCGATGACTGTCGCTTTCATGAAATTCCTCCAGCAGCGTAATATTACGCGCATCGAAGAAGCGAAACAAGTGACCCGTGATATGAGGCAGCACATCAAAGCCAATACGTCATCAAATTCTTCCAGCACCCGTGTGCAGGACGTTGAAGATCGCCTACGAGACGTGGAGCTTGAGATGGCTCATTACATGCGTCTTCATGCGTCGTATCAAGAAAACTTAAAGCGCTATGAAACAATGCTCGGATCACTAGAGGATGGCCGTGAGCAGGGAATCACGGGCTGTCTGAAACGCAGCAACATGAAAAAGACAAGGCGACAGCATTCATGGCAACCAATTTGAATTGCCATTTAGTCCGCGGAAAGCGCGTGCGCCTTACAGATGATGCAGAACGAAGCAGCCAAGCCCGGCGAGGCAGTTTAGCGTCCACGTCCTTGGATGAGGGGTCTACTTCCGACGATAGTGACGCAGAATTGTCGCCAGCAGCTGAGTTTGTTTATTCAGTGGTAACTCACGGTTGCGCATCAGCACATATCATGGGCTTCAAAGAGGGTGGGCTGCGTCGATTACAACAGCAGTTGGCGTCGCAAACTCCTTCGGATCCACGTCTTCGTGAGCGCATCGAGATGAGGGAAGACGTCGTTCGCTCTCAAGTCTTAGCTATCGCCGGTGCGTCGTTCCTTAACGCTGTTGGATTGGCGGCTACACGCGGTGGACTACACAAGCAACGTTTGCAGTTGTCGTGCTCCACGGGATTCCTCCTTAACATTGAATCCCTGCTCAGCACAGTAGGGGCGGAAAAGGGCATGCTCGAGGACATGTCCGAAGGTATTCGATGGCTCAGCAACGTTGTGAGTTTCCAGCTCGTGCAATCTGCTGAGGCGAACCCCACATGCAGATGTCCAAGTGTGTTGGTGTGACCAGCACACCCACGGGAGATCACGTCGTCGTTTCCTTTGCAGTGCCTCCTGATGTATTCTCCAACCTTCCTGAAATTTTGCAGCAAGGGCACGCGATTAAAGTACATGGAGTGATGTTTACGCAAGGCATCAATGAGATGCAGTCTGTAGCCAACCACTACCTCAATTCCAGTCTGCAGGATGAGCTCAACTTTGAAAATGTGCAAATGCTGCAGCGATATTTCCGAGTCTACCAGACCCAGGTCATGGCTAACGCTAGCAATAAGAGGCGGGACGCTGACAAAGCTCAACTGGATGAACTCCAAGCAGAGATCGAAGCGCTCACCGATCGGCTCAATACGCGAACAGAGAACGTCAAGAAGAAAGTTGTCAACATCCTGATTGCCTCCAGTGATATTTGTCGCCGACTGGGCGCCGGTCGCACTACCTGCTGCAAAAGTGGTAAGGACCGCACGGCAATGTCGGTGACGCTGGAGTCTTCGCGTCTGCTTGTGGATTATTTCCATGTAAAGCAAGGGGTGCATCTGTGCAATGCTATGAGGGAGCGCGGCGTACGTCGTGTAAATGTGCTTGCCAACACGGGCAAGACCAAGTTTGCTTTCAACTCATTCCAGCTAAAGTACATTCCCGACTGCTACAAGCCGCCGCTCGCATGCGCTGACTCCCACGTTGCTTCGTAAAAGGAGAGTGCATTGGAGCGGGTAACACGTCTTCGATACGTTGGTCATGTTGTAAGCGGTCTGTAATCGAGATTTGTCGTCTACTGTAGGAGCGAAATCTTCAATCCCACAATGGATCGTTCATCATTTTGAGCTCCTTTTCACGTTTGCGGCTGCGCTGTAGCTTCTGGACCTGCGTTGTATTGACGATGTAAGCAAAAGCCAGCACTTTATACGATGCTGAACAAAATACGCACCGCGAATCGAAGCTTCTGTTCGTGCTCTCGGTTGCTCTCTTCGAGTTCTTCTACCCTTGTCTGGAGCGCAACAACTTGAGGATTACAATGCAAGCTTGGTGAAGCTGTGCCTCGAGGTCCTGAATCTGTCCACGATAATTTTGCCGGAGTTCGTGCTGGAAGGCATCAAAGCAAAGTCAGATCAAAGAGGTGTGCTACGACGCAAAATATTGCTACCAGTTGGTGAAGCAATTGTGCTGCGATCTTCTCTCCTAGCACCGCCACTTCGCTGCGTTGTGCTCGCAAGGCATCTTGCTGCTCCAGAAGGTGGAGAAGAAGTTTGTCCTTTTCGGGACCCAATCTTCTCCAGCGAGGCCTGCATCACGTTCTCACTATTGCCAGCGGGATTGCTTGGATCAATGCGCGGATGATCTTTCTCACGCTGCCAGAGCGCCTGGAGCTGGTCTGCAAGAGCGCTAACTGGCGCCGATGGTTCGAAATCGACAGGCTCGCCTGCAGGTATGACAGCGCTATTCGGACTGTTTGTGCGTCGATCTTCCGCTGTTTCATGGTTAGCAGTGGTGGTCGCCATCAGAGCCATGTGGACTTCCATCGCGCGCTGCAAGCGTGCAGTTGCCGACATCTGGACAATGGTGCATGTATAATAAGTTCTTCGGAACAAATGAATCGACTTGAACTCACTGTGGAGCGCCTAGAGATTTGGCTGCTATCACGCGAGGAAGCGCAGGAATAGGAGGACATGATAGTGCCAGATTGCAGAATGTGAACCGTCACTGGCAGCAGTTCAAAACGGCCAAATTGCTTCACATCGCGAATGAGTCTGTACAGCGAAACACATACTTTTCAATCGATGCAGCAATCGCTTGAAGCTTCACAATATCCGCTCATTGATCATCTATAAAAACTTTAGCAAAACTAGCAGAAGCCAGCGACGACTTCTACTCGTCCTCCTCCTTCTGCTCGTCGTCCTCATTCTCAGCATTGCCGCCCTCAACCTCTTCCTCGTCATCCAACTCCACAGGTTCATCCTCTCCTGCCTCAGCCTCGTTGAGCGGCGCGTCGTCGCCCTTCTGCTCAAGAGCGGCGAGTTCCTCTGCCCGCATGGGCGGGGCAATGAACCACGGCAGCTTGCCGCGCTGGTAGTCGTTGATCATCTGCACTGCCACATTGTTGTAGTCGGGCTCGCCCTTCTGCAGCAGCTTGCCGCATTTGTTGGCGAGCTTCTCCAGGAAATCCCACTCGTCGTTCCATTCTCCGATGCCGTACACCTTCACAATGAACTCCTTCTTCACCCGCTGCAGAATCGTCAAGATAAAGTCCGTCGGTTGGGGCAACCGCTCCGCACGCACGACGCCCTTGAGCACGGTCTCTATTTCGTCATCACCCGTGTCGTACACGATACCAGGGCAGTCGATGAGGAAGATGCGACGCATGAGCGTAATGTACTGCCACACCTTGGTCTCGCCAGGAATGGGGGCTACCTTGCACACTTTTTCTTGCGCAGCGCATTGATCACCGAACTCTTGCCGACGTTCGGGTATCCGATGAGGCCCACAGAGATCTGCTTCTTCTCCTGGTGCAGCTTGGCGAACTGACGCAACAAGTTAATCAGCGCGCCCTTGCCGAACGGGTTGCTCATGGAGGCGTGGAAGGCGAGAGTAGGGGTGGTCTCGCTGAGCTTCTGCACCCAGCGCTTGGTGACCCAGTTGGGCACCAGGTCGCATTTGTTAATGACGAAGATCAAGTGCTTGTGCGACGCATTCTTGCGGATGTGGTTCTCCACGTGGGCGCAGCGAGTGCCAGGCACATTGCGCGCGTCCAGCACCTGGATGACGACGTCCGAGCAGTCGAGCACCTTGTAGAGCTCTCCCCAGATGCGCTTGGACTGGCCCTTGTTGAACACGTCGTGCGAGACCTCTTCCTTGAACTCCTGCTCCACAACAATATTGCGATCCGAGCCCTTGGCCTCGTACTGCTCCGCGCTGGCCTGCGCCTTGGACAGCAGCGCTGCGTAGTCGGTGGCCGCCAGCTTGGCGCGCTTGCGCGAGCGTTTGCCGTTGAAGACCTCGTCGTAGCTCTCGGTCTCGAGAAGCTTCATGCGTGTGGCCTTCTCGCTCTCCTGCAGCAGTCCCATGGGCAGCTTGCGGGTGCGCAGCACCACCGAGTAGGGGTCGGCGGCCTTCAGGGACATCTCGTTGCGGAACTTGTCAAGCTCCTTCTGGCCCACGACGCGCGTGTTTCCGAACCAGCGGCGGTCTGGCTGCACGCGGCCACTGGCGCTGGTGATCTCCTGGCCGCCGACCTTGTTCTTCATCATGAGCGAGCCGCCCACGACCTTCCCGGCCTTATTGCGGATGGGGCCGCTGTTGCGGTACATGTTGAGGCGCTTGATGGTGCTCTTGTCGCGCATGTTGGCCGCCTTCTGCCGCTTGGGGATCTTGCGGTTCGGGTTGTCGGCCGACGCCTTGGTCGTGTTGATGCCCTTGACCATGGTGTCTGTCCTTGTCTTGTCGTGGGGCGGCTTCCTTCCTCTCAGCTACGATCGATAACAAGTGCAATGTCTTGAGCAGAACGACTGGCTGTCTGTATTCCGGATACTGTCGGATAAAGGGTTTTAAATGTTTTGGTGATAGACCGGATATAACCGGAGATGATGTATACCAGACGGCAGAACCACGGCAGAATCAGTTTAAAGTCCTCGAGAAGCAGCGATGGCGATGGTCTCCGCGCAGCCGAGTCGCGCCGAGATGGCCGCGTACCTGTACGAGAAGCACGTCAGTCACCAGGACGGCGTGGCCGGCACGCTGAGCATCCGCCTGGTGGCCGCTCGCCACCTGCGCGCCGCCGCCTCGATGTTCTGGGTGCGCACCTGCAACCCGTACGTGATCTTCCGCGTGGGCAAGCAGAGCGTGCGCAGCTCCACCATCGAGGCCAACGATAGCCCCACGTGGCGCAGAGAGTTCCTGGAGGTCAAACTGCCCAAGATGGACCTGAAACGGGCGCCGCTGAGCGAGCACTCGGACGTGCGCATGGAGCTAGTGGTGGACGTCATGAACGAGGACTCGCTAACGGGCAAGGCCACGGAGGCCGTGGGCATCGGCTCTGGATCCGTCATCGGCACTGCTGTTGTGGATTTTACACCGCTTGTGGAGGGCAAGGAGGACGTCATGGACCAGTGGGTGGCGCTCAGCGGGGCGCTGCCTCTGGCGGGGGCGTCGCAGGGCAAATCGGGACAGGAGCTGAGTCTTGGGGAGGTCAGGGTCGTCTTGCAATACGAGCCCCACGGAATGGAGCCGCGAGTGGGCGATGTGGTCAAGTTTGAAGGCTTTGGGTCGTACCCGTCGGCGCTGCTCGGACCCGTCGAGGAGTTGGAGCTCCATGTCAAGAAGACCAGTGGGCCGTACCTGCTCTGCAGCTACAGAACCCACTCGGGCTATGACGCGGCGCTCAAATTGCACCGCAACAACGTGTTTGTGGCGCATCGCGGCAGCATGCTCGACCGCTTCTATGAGTCGTGTATTGTGGAGCCGCTGGAGTTTGTCGGCAGCACGCCGATTGGGAAATCTGCGAAGGAGATGCTGCGTCCGTATGTGAACGTGGCGCGTGCATTCAGCTTTCCGGCGCTGATGGCAGCCAAGGCGACGGTCACAACGACATTCCGAGCGTCGTCGGCCGCCCTTGGTGCTGTGGTGGCCTCGATGGACCAGTAGGAGTGAGATTTCATGACGATGTTAGGTAAGTAGGGTGCTTTTGCAGTTTATCGAGTCAATGGTATGAGGCTCAGGGTATGGATGTTATTTGGTTTGCAGGTCAAGTTGCCGTCTTCAGTCGAAAATAGCCTCGAAACACGTGCAGTGGCCTTCGGTGCGAAGACGTTGATCGAGGACGTTGCCACAGGATGAAATCCGCTGATGCTATCATGTATTTTCCATCCGAGTCAAGCTGGAAGCAGTGACAGAAGCTGGAATGGCGTCGTCTCGGTTGAGTCTGGACGGCTTTCGGTTTCCTTCGGACAAGAAACAATATCGTCTTGTGACGCTGTCGAATGGATTTGAAGTGATGCTGATCCAGAGTGCAGCACAGACAAAGGCAGTTGATTCTGAAAGTACTCGTCGCAGCTTCACGTCGATGGATGAGATGGGCAGTGGCGAAGAATCTAACAACAGAGCTCCACCCTTGGCAGCGGCGTGTCTGGCTGTTGATGTGGGGAGCTTAACTGACCCAGAAGAGTTGCCTGGCTTAGCCCATTACTTGGAGCACATGATGTTCATGGGTAGCGAAAAATACCCTGCCGAGGATGCGTTTGAAGCGTTTCTTAGCGCCCACGGCGGCTCGAGCAATGGAGTGACCGAGTGTGAATCAACACGGTTTTTATTTGATGTTGATGTGTGTTACCTTCAGCCGGCACTCGACATGTTCGCAAGTCTCTTTGCGGCTCCGTTGTTGCGGCAAGAGGCGATGGAACGAGAATTAAAGGCCGTGGAATCAGAGTTCCAATGTGTGCGGAATAACGACCCTGTTCGTCTACAGCAAGTGATGTGTGAGACGAGTGTACCAGAACACCCGTACGCGCGATGCTTTACCTGGGGAAACGCAGAGAGCTTGAAACATAAGCCAGAGCAAAACGGTATCGATGTGCGCGAACGCATGGTGGCGTTTTTCCAAGAATATTATATCGCGTCCCGCATGAAGCTCTGTGTCTATGGATGCGAACCATTGAATGCTCTGGAGCAGTATGTAACAGAGAGCTTCGCAGAGATTCCCCAAGCTCGTCCCGGGTACAAGTCACCTCCAGTTTTGAAGTTGTCAGCCCCATACGGAGCTGCTGCCGGCCAATGCCCGACACTACTACGGATCATCCCAGTGGGTGATAAGCGGTTTCTGCGCTTGTATTGGATGTTGCCAGCGACGTTGACGAGCTATCACCAAAAGCCTTGGCGGTACGTTGCCCACCTGCTCGGCCATGAAAGTCCTAACTCCACGACGACGCTTTTGAAGCGAAAGCAATGGGCTACTGATGTTATCACTGGCACCTCGGACCGAGATGCCTTCGAGTTCGGTTCATTTGGCGCGGTGTTTGAAGTTCGCGTGGCACTTACTGAAGATGGTCTTCGGTGCTGGCAGCAAGTTGCTCGAGTCATATTTGATGCAATTCATTTGTTGAAGACAATGGCAGTTGAAGGATCTTTGCCTGTCTGGGTTTTCGAGGAGCTCTGTTTATCGGACGAAATGCACTTTCAGTTCCAGGAAGATACGAAAGCTCCAGCGACAATTTGCCGCGTTCTCAGCGAGCGAATGCTTCCTCATCGCAACGTGCTATCGAAAGGGATTTACTTCGCTATGATGTGATTCAGGGGATTTTGATGTTACATTGGCAAGTGCATTGCTCGGCGAGCTATCGGTGGATAACGTACGTGTCGTTCTGCAAGCATCGTCCTTTAATAATGAGCTTGATATCGAGGACCTTCGCACTGAAAGGTGGTTTGGCACCAAGTTCACATTGAATGCTCTCCCCGACTCGGTTCTTTCAGGTTGGTCCCAATCCGTTACAGAGCTCGATGGTTTATCGCTGCTTCCGTCGCCTAATCCATTTATGCCAAAAACGTTTTCGCTACTCTCTGATGAGCTTCACACGCCAATCTGCAACGACTACAACGATACACCTCCGGATCTAGTTCCAACAGCCCCAAGTACTCAGTTGTGGTACAAACGAGATCGCAGCTTTTCCGTTCCGAAGGCAAGTGTGAGTTTTCTTTTGATGTTATCGTCTCCGAGTCCGACGACACATATGCTGGCAGAATTGCACATGGGGTTAGTACGACAACGCTTGCAGCATACCTTAGAACAAGCAGACGCTGCGAATTTTGACGTCGAATTGGATGTTCGAGACGAAGCTATCGAAGTTGTAGTCTTTGGGTTTAGCGACACTTTGCCGGCGCTAGTGCGTGCTATCATGAAGGAGGTGCTGCGTCCATTTCGGTGGAAACCGTCTGCTAGTTGTGACTTCACGTTAGCTCGACTGGAACTTGAGCGTGAGTACTCCAACGCTACGCTTTCTCCACGAGCCAAAGCATATGAGCTACGTTTACAGCTGCTTGAAAGCCGAGCCGTGTCCACCAACGAAAAGTTGGAAGCTCTTCAAAGCCGTATCGATCGTGATGAAGAACTCGCTAGCGACCTAGAAACTTTTGGCACGACTACTCTTCGTCGAGTTGAAGCCGCCCCCGTCGTGCGATGCCTGGTGATCGGTAATATGAGTCGAGACGCCGCAGTGTCGCTTGTCGTAGATGTCGAGACGAGCAGAAGAGGAGGGGTACTGGGGAACCGGAGATGGAGCTTGAGCCTATTGCAGAGTATTCGCTTATAGCCCCAGGTGCCACACGATGGCGCTACCGCCGACAACAAATGGCTTCCTTGTGCGTCGGCGTAGCGAACGGGTAAGTGAGCGCAATTCCGTGGTTGAGGTTTACTTTCAAATTGGAAAGGTGTCACCAGCAGACCGAGCGTACGCAATTTTGTTGCGATCGTTGATGGCACAGCCTCTGTTCCACGAGCTTCGAACGAAGCAGCAATTGGGGTATGCCATATCCTGCAGCATTCGGGACACGCATGGTGTCCTGGGATTGAGCGTGACGATACAATCAGCGTCACATGCTGCTGGAGCAGTGGCAACAAAGCTTGACAGTTTTCTTCACGAGGATTTCCCGCTCCAATATCTGCGCTCTGGGAAGCGATTATCGGCCAGCCGCTTTGCTACACATAAGAGCACTTTACAGCGAGAGTTTGCGCGTCCTGATTCGACTTTGATGGAGCAAAGCGAACGGTACTGGGAAGAGATTGTCAGCGGACGGCTGGAGTTTGATTTGGATGCCCAAGTTGCGGCAGCTATGGTCACTTGTACACGCCAAGGCCTACTGGAGCGGTACGAACGGTGGCTGCAGGGTGGCACCAGCTCCTGCAGTGCCTGCATTGATAGAAATGAAGTTGAATGCAAGGAACAACACCGAGTCCACGGTCCAAGAAAACTCCGGGTGCATGTGGTGGGCAGACGCAGTCCTCATAAGCCACTGGAACAGCTTATTCCACGAGATAAACCCCACAGCTTATCGCTGGTGATCTTCGCGAGTTCAAGCGCGAGTTGCGATGCCATTGCAACCTCGCAGATAGTGCTAGTGAGGAGAGAAATTAACAAGTCCATTGCACTTTGCCGGTAACTAACTGATCTCATCCATCGCCCTGTTCCTCTTGCTCATCAGACTTTTGATACTCGAGCAAGTCTCTCGGAGTGACGAAGTTGTGTATGGATGGCCGATGTACGGCACTTGGACGCCGAAGTCGCGGCGGCCCTGGGGTACTACCAGGTGCAGAGCCATCGCCGCTCGAGTGTGATCCACGCCTGAGTAGATTCCGTTGAGACCCACGCGTCATGGACACTTCGTGCAGGGCATCGGACACGACAATACGTTTCTCGAGTTCAGTCACCCGACTCTCGATACCTTCAGACTGATTCTGCATACGCACTTTCATGGACTCCACTTCGTCGGACACTCGTGAGACTTGCTCAAGCAAATTCTGCAGTGATAACTCTAACACCAGCGCCCACTGGGGTACATTTTCCTGCGGGTTAGCTGAGAGGTCCTGGCATTGAAAGGAGGACTGTGGTGTAAGACCACAGCCATTTTCTTGGATGGCGGAAACTTGGTTGTTGCTGTACGAAGAAGTTCGCGACGTGCTCGCACTGCGTTCACTTTC
Organism: Phytophthora quininea; assembly: GCA_011947345.1. Lineage (NCBI taxonomy): Eukaryota > Oomycota > Peronosporomycetes > Peronosporales > Peronosporaceae > Phytophthora > Phytophthora quininea. The sequence continues at coordinate 73,807 of JAAVTG010000333.1, forward strand.
TTGCAGTACTGTCATCGTTGCTGTCTGCTGCCGACCTTGATACGATGGCTGCTGCCCTCGTGGAGACTTTTGCTGCTGCTGTATTTGGTGATCATTTACAGGGATGCTGCTACTGGGAGTTGAGGATACCGACCCCACAGGGCTGTTCATCGTCGGTCCTGAGACCGAGGCTGCGGCTATGAGGTTGCTGAGCTTCGGTTTGCCACGCAATTGCTCTCCGGTCTGCGTTAGGAAGAGCTCCGATAACTCCTCGATTTTCGTGCGGATATACTCCACGTTCACCTCCATCATTTCCAGCATCGTCATTTGAGAGTCCATGGGGTCGCTCACGTCGTGAGAGTGCACGCTTCGCTTCACTTGCCGGTACTTGCTCAGCACTGTAAACAGTTTGAGCTCTGCGCGACGAACTGCTCTTTTGCTCACGCATTGAGCGCTGCTTTTCCTGTGGTTTCTGCGGAGCTCGTGATACTCGTCACTCCATTTCCAGTCTCAAACTCGGACGTTCCCGTGACAAGCTGATGGTGTTTTCGCTGTGCTGCTCGAAGCTGCACAAAGGCTTGGAGTGCGCGGGCGGCGTGGTCGTTGATAAGCCTGCGGTTCTCGTCTTTCTTCAGGAAGGAGTTGACCTTGTGCTCCGAGCGCGTCAGCACGAGATAATTGCTCATGACCGCGATGGTGACGGCGGTGGAGAGCGTGCCGAAGATGCCAGCGCACACTGCGATTGCTCGCCCCAGCGTGGTGCGCGGCACCACGTCGCCATAGCCAATGGTGAGAATCGTGATGATCAACATCCACAGCGCGTCGCCAAGCAGCATGGGCTGACAACACGAGTCCGCTTTGAAGGCGCACAGGAAGCGTTCTGCTACATAGAGGCAATAGCCCGCTACACAACCCAGGATGACGAAACTTACCAGCAGACAATTCGTCGGGTGGTTTTTGAGTGTCGATTTCATGAAGAACGTCGCCGTGAAGTCCACATTGGTGAGCGCGCCGATGAACCAGCCATTGCTCGTGTTGAACGAGTTGCGGAACTGCACCACGCGGACGATGAGAGCCACCCGAGTGAACATGAACAAACTTGCGGCGACTACCAGTTGCGGCCATCTCGGATCCACCGCCTCGATGCCTGGGAACGGATGGACCCCCAGCACGGCCATTTCTAGAAGAAGCTCGTGCCGCAATGAAGAGCTCAACAAGGTGGCCTTGGGTGGCATGATGTTCTTGAGCTTCATGATCTCGCACTCGGCGGCGTAGTAGACGTAGACGTAGTACAACATGAGCGTGGTGGAGAACAAGATGAGCACCCGCAGCGCCAAGAGGACCATGCGGCCTTCCGTCACCGGCACCGGCGTGTCCATCGCTTCGAAACACAGTGGGCACTGCGTCGCCTGGTCCACGGGGCAAGCGTCTGGCAGCTCCTGCGTGTTGGCGAACCACGAATACTCCATCTGCACCATCATGAGCGCCACGCCGAACAGCGCGTAGAAGAGCTGGTACGCCGTGTAGCGTCGCTGCGAGCGCACCAGCGCCACGCGCTGCTCCTGCGCCGAGGCCATCTCTGCGGTGGTGGCTTTGGGTTTGGTGAAGCTGAAGGACGCTTTGTCTTTCGGCTCCGGCAGCGCCGTTGGCCCCGGTCCGGGTCGGGGATCTGCATCGGGGCTTGAGGAGCCACGGGGTCACGTCCAGCGGCACAATCTCATTCCTGCTCAACATGACTGACGCTGCACACGAACCGGAGATCGGTCAACGTCCCACGAGACCCGCGGGCATTCAGCTGTCCGCGTCAAGTTGTTTCTCACCACGGAGGGCTAGTCGCTTTCACTAGTGGCGTCCTCATAATAGGAGCCGCCTGTCGGTTTCAAGACGAGAGACTTGGAAGACACGAATGCCACTTGTCCTGCAGCAGAGATCAGCAAGTAAACGAAGACCACCACTTCACGCCAAGATAGCTGCTTGTTACATTAGCCAAGCCCCGTCCAGAGCGCGGAGTGCCAATCCACTCAAAATCCTCTCGAGTTCGCTAGCGCCTAGTAGAAGAAGCCGATGATCTTGCCACCCGTGTGTTTGCGGCGGGCCTCGTGGTGGTCCATGATGCCGTACGTGGTGCTGACGACGATGTGGCCGAACTGGCGCGAGGGAAGCAGGTTGTTGATCCACTTCTCGTAGTCCGCCAGCTTGACGTCGAAGCGTGGCGAGATGACGCCGCACTTGTTGATGCGGCCCTTGAGCTCCACTACGATCTTGCCGGCGCGGTGGTCGTCCACGATCTCGAACTCGCCGATGTAGCCGTTCTTCTGCATGACCTGCAGGAACTTGACGATCACCTTGGAGGACGGGCGGATCAACACCTGGCGCTTGCCGCGCTTCTCGGCGTTGTACATGGTCTTGAGGCAGTCGGCCAGCACGCTCATACGAACCATGGCTGTAAGGGAGACACGAAACACGAGCGTTAGTCTCTACGCTGGGGGCCAAGGTCTCTCGCGGTCTGCTGTCAAAGCCGCCTCCACACTGCGAGCCCTCCAGACTGGGGGGCGAGCAACGGAGTCGGTACACAGCGAGACGCGGCGGAGCCTCAAAGTCGCGCTGCAGCTCGCCACCAAGGAGGGGAGAACTGCAGCGCGGCTTCTCTGATGGGTGGGTGTGGGGTAGCAGCCGACGTACTTGCTAGATGGAGTTCCTTCGAAAAGACTGGAGAGAGATTTGCGAATGACCTCGATGGCCGATGCAAGTGAGCTCAAGTTTGACTGGCCAGCCGCGGCCATGCTTTAGATCTCTCGAAAGGTGGTTTTAGTGCCCACACATGCCTCAAGGGATAAGGCTTTTCCGACTATGAAAAATGGCTACAAAGCTATTTAGCTCCCTCGATATCAAGAATTACTTCCAATTGGTTCGTGAGTAGAGAATTTAACCGGTTCCATCCAGATTTTCGGTTTGTCCCTTTTCGCACATCCAGTTACAACCGGTTTTTGACGTGATAATCGGTTTAAACCGACTGAAAATCAATTCGACTCGACTCGAATTCAATTATGGGGTTTTACTGTCATTATGCATGCCATTAGTCATGCGTTTTAGAAGTTCATTGCTAAATACAGGGTATGAAAAGCTCATAATTGGTTGAAAATGTTCTTGATTTGTACCAATCAGCTTGATTTTGCAAGATTTTATATAATCAAGCAATGCAAATACATTTGTTATCGAGGAGATCACCCAGTATCGCGAGTCGCGACGAAAACTCTGCACTGCAGGACTTCCAGCAACGCCGCGCACCGTGCGCGGCGTACCTCATGTTGGACGAGCTGGCTCCGTCTTCCAAGAACATCATCGTCATCGACAAGTCCTCCCTCGGTGGGGAACAAGATACTGGCGCTGGTGGGGTCCTCTCATGGACGTGGTGCCAGGCAACCCCGAAGGCTGGCTTTCACCTTGACGGCAGAAGACGACAAACACGGACCCTAAGTCGCGATTTGCTTCTTGACGACGCTGTTGGAAGTCCACGGAAGACTAAGAGCTTGCTGCTCCAATGGGGACGAAGCCCGCGTTGGTAGATACTGGTGCTTGGGAATCACCCGGATCACTTCGAGCATTGCGGCTTTGACTGTCCACCTGCACTTGCAATGCAAGTCACCGAGATTTGCCAGCTCGAAAGGAAGCCATCTCGAGTTCTTGACAACCCCACCACTGCGATGCTGTGATGCCGCTGTTCCCATCTCGCCACACGATGGCAAGCTCAGTGGTCCGTTTCATTTACAAAATCGCCGGCGTCGACGCAAGTGGTAGCGATCGTTGGTTGCCGTTCGAGTGATCGGAAACGTTGAGTGCCATCCGAGTGACGGCAACTTCAACGATGCCGCGATGACCACTATCCAAGCCCCTCGTGATCATGCCAAAGAGGCCACCCCTCTGCTGCCGAGTTCGGATTCCCTCGTCCCCAAGGACGGCAATCCTCTCTACTTGTACCTGCTCACGCTGTGCTCCACGATCGGCGGCTTCCTCTTCGGCTACGACACAGGCGTCATCTCCGGAGCTCTGGTGCTGCTCAAGAGCCCCGACGTGTTCGATCTCAGCGACCTCCAGAGCGAGAGCGTCGTGTCTGCTGCTGTCGGCGGCGCAATCGTCGGTGCAGCGCTCAGTAGCTGCGGCAACGACATGTTCGGCCGCCGTCGCGTGATTCTCTTGTCCTCGGGGATGTTCGTGTTTGGCTCGGCCCTCATGGCCCTGGTCGGTTCCTTCACGGAGCTGCTCGTCGGGCGACTTGTCGTCGGAATCGCCATCGGCTTCGCCTCCATGACCGTCCCGCTCTATATTGCTGAGGTCTCGCCGCCAAGTATCCGCGGCCAACTCGTGTCTCTGAACAACGCATGCGTCACCGGCGGCCAGTTCTTTGCCTGTGTGCTTGATGCGAACCTCGCCAATTTGGATGACGGCTGGCGATACATGCTCGGCTTCGCTGCTGTCCCCGCTCTCGTGTAATTCCTCGGCTTTCTTGCGCTGCCGGAGACCCCGCGCTTCCTCAGTGAGCAAAGGACGGAAGGAGGATACTTGGAATTCAGTCGCGAAGACTCGCGGGACGATGGCCGTGTCTGCTGAGTTCAGCAACGTCGAAGCGGAGGTAAAGGCACCGATGACCACGACACTAATGTCTGGGATCTTCTGCGTACTCCTAACTCGCTAAGCTTCGACCCTGTACTCCATGCGATGGTAAAGCGTTTGCTGGAGAAGATCTTCTTGCAATCACTTGCAGAATTTCGACGACTTGGCTCCCAATTCTGTATGCGGACTTCAGCAAGATCATCGTCTGCACCAAGAAGAAAACCGTGCGAGATGCGCAACGTATCTACAGTTTATCTTGCAGACTGTCCTTTCGAACGAGCTCTTCCAAGTCTTGAACTTTCACACCGAAAAGTGCTTTTCGAACCTCTTTTCATGGACGCAGAAACTTGGCTGCACTTTAAAACATGACAGCCGCAGAGGAGCGACCCGACAGCGACCATCGAAGGCTGCGATAAGCCGCTGGAAATTGCTGGCTTGGAATATCGCCAACTGCTTACCGGTACGTGGAGTGGACGATACTTCTCGATCCTTGTAGGAGTTCATTCGCCTCCCATTTCAGCGTCGACAGTTGCCAGCTCCGATGCCACGCCTCTCGTTGCAGAAGACGCCGACACTCACCATTGGAGGAGGACTCCACGTTCAGCTCATCCAGCTCGTCTTTGTCACTCGCAGAGCTTCGTCTCTTCCTACTTGCTCGGAGAAACTGTTGAGCTTGGCGACGAACTCTCTTTTGTACCCATGACCGCTGCTTTTCCTGTCTTTGCTGGCTCGTGATCTGCACATGGAGTCTCGCGGACGTTCCCGTAAAGCTTGGTGTTCTCGTGTTTGCTCTTCAGCCAAGGAGAGACCTTGGTGCTGCGGCGCTCGTCTTTCTTCAGGAAGGAGTTGACCTTGTGATCCGAGCGCGTCAGCACGAGATAGTTGCTCATGACCGCGATGGTGACGGCGGTGGAGATCGTGCCGAAGATGCCAGCGCACACTGCGATTGCTCGCCCCAGCGTGGTGCGCGGCACCACGTCGCCATAGCCAATGGTGAGAATCGTGATGATCAACATCCACAGCGCGTCACCAAGCAGCATGGGCTGACAACACGAGTCCGCTTTGAAGGCGCACAGGAAGCGTTCTGCCACATAGAGGCAATAGCCCGCTGCACAACCCAGGACGACGAAACTTACCAGCAGACAATTCGTCGGGTGGTTTTTGAGTGTCGATTTCATGAAGAATGTCGCCGTGAAGTCCACATTGGTGAGCGCGCCAATGAACCAGCCGTTGCTCGTGTTGAACGAGTTGCGGAACTGCACCACGCGGACGATGAGAGCCACCCGAGTGAACATGAACAAACTTGCGGCGACTACCAGTTGCGGCCATCTCGGATCCACCGCCTCGATGCCTGGGAACGGATGGACCCCCAGCACGGCCATTTCTAGAAGAAGCTCGTGCCGCAATGAAGAGCCCAACAAGGTGGCCTTGGGTGGCATGATGTTCTTGAGCTTCATGATCTCGCACTCGGCGGCGTAGTACACGTAGACGTAGTACAACATGAGCGCGGTGGAGAACAAGATGAGCACCCGCAGCGCCAAGAGGACCATGCGGCCTTCCGTCACCGGCACCGGCGTGTCCATCGCCTCGAAACACAGTGGGCACTGCGTCGCCTGGTCCACGGGGCAAGCGTCTGGTAGCTCCTGCGTGTTGGCGAACCACGAATACTCCATCTGCACCATCATGAGCGCCACGCCGAACAGCGCGTAGAAGAGCTGGTACGCCGTGTAGCGTCGCTGCGAGCGCACCAGCGCCACGCGCTGCTCCTGCGCCGAGGCCATCTCTGCGGTGGTGGCTTTGGGTTTGGTGAAGCTGAAGGACGCTTTGTCTTTCGGCTCCGGCAGCGCCGTTGGCCCCGGTCCGGATCGGGGATCTGCATCGGGGGCTTGAGGCGCTACGGGGTCACGTCCAGCGGCACAATCTCATTCCTGCTCAACATGACTGACGCTGCACACGAACCGGAGATCGGTCAACGTCCAACGAGACCCGCGGGCATTCAGCTGTCCGCGTGAAGTTGTTTCTCACCACGGAGGGCTAGTCGCTTTCACTAGTGGCGTCCTCATACTAGGAGCCGCCTGTCGGTTTCAAGACGAGAGACTTGGAAGACACGAATGCCACTTGTCCTGCAGCAGAGATGAGCAAGTAAACGAAGATCACCACTTTCACGCCAAGATAGCTGCTTGTTACATTAGCCAAGCCCCGTCCAGAGCGCGGAGTGCCAATCCACTCAAAATCCTCTCGAGTTCGCTAGCGCCTAGTAGAAGAAGCCGATGATCTTGCCACCCGTGTGTTTGCGGCGGGCCTCGTGGTGGTCCATGATGCCGTACGTGGTGCTGACGACGATGTGGCCGAACTGGCGTGAGGGAAGCAGGTTGTTGATCCACTTCTCGTAGTCCGCCAGCTTGACGTCGAAGCGTGGCGAGATGACGCCGCACTTGTTGATGCGGCCCTTGAGCTCCACTACGATCTTTCCGGCGCGGTGGTCGTCCACGATCTCGAACTCGCCGATGTAGCCGTTCTTCTGCATGACCTGCAGGAACTTAACGATCACCTTGGAGGACGGGCGGATCAACACCTGGCGCTTGCCGCGCTTCTCGGCGTTGTACATGGTCTTGAGGCAGTCCGCCAGCACGCTCATACGAACCATGGCTGTAAGGGAGACACGAAACACGAGCGTTAGTCTCTACCCTGGGGGCCAAGGTCTCTCGCGGTCTGCTGTCAAAGCCGCCTCCACACTGCGAGCCCTTCAGACTGGGGGGCGAGCGAAGGAGTCGGTACACAGCGAGACGCGGCGGAGCCTCAAAGTCGCGCTGCAGCTCACCACCAACGAGGGGAGAACTGCAGCGCGGCTTCTCTGGTGGGTGTGTGTGGGGTAGCAGCCGACGTACTTGCTAGATGGAGTTCCTTCGAAAAGACTGGAGAGAGATTTGCGAATGACCTCGCTGGCCGATGCAAGTGAGCTCAAGTTTGACTGGCCAGCCGCGGCCATGCTTTAGATCTCTCGAAAGGTGGTTTTAGTGGCTACACATGCCGCAAGGGATATAGCTTTTCCGACTATGAAAAATGGCTACAAAGCTATTTAGCTCCCTCGACGTCAAGAATTACTTCCAATTGGTTCGTGACACACCAGATTGACCCAACAGTAGCGGGTCAAATGCGAAGCCTGCGACGTCAACTTGTGGTTTCTCCATTTCCGAGAAGACTGCAATGTAGGGCTGCAACGCGCGAGGGGTACGATCACCATGCGCTCCGAAAATTGGTTCCTCGGTTGAGAGATCTTTGAAACATGGATTATAGTGGGATAGTTAATTTTCACCCCAGATTTTATCGCAATTTGACCAACTCATAGGACAAATAAAAGGACCAAAAGTTAGCGTGTGGCATATGTTCGAATAGCTATGTCCTTCGTCTTTTAAACGAGCTATAGCATTATTGCCTACCATCGTCCCTACAGAAGCAATACTTGACTATAATAAGTAAGTGTCTTCAATGACATATCGCATCTTGGTTTTGAGTATTTCCCAGAACCAGTACCGATGTACCACCATCGTCCCGGAACCAGTACCTTACTCAAAACCAGTACTTGTATTAATGAAAGTGCTTGTTCAATTTGGTACATGTTCGTTTCCAGTACCGAACGTCCCAACAATCTTAGCAACGGAAGAGTCTGACATGGACAGCGTTAGCGGAAGAGCTGTTGCAGCAAGTTTAGCACGGCGCCCTCCATCGCACCACTCTCAATCTTGACAACAACGACCTCTACAAGCAGCTTTTCTACCTCCGGACACCCCAGCAACCATGACTTCATTAAGTCGCGCGCAATTGGATCTGACAAGCCTGCACGGAACAACCGTGCTGAAACTGGGTATGCCATTCAGCTCCGGATTGGCAGCAACCACGTTCATGCAGGACTTCACCTACAATGAGAACATGCATTGTGTTGTGGAATGCAGTGGAAAACTGAAAGTCTACCAGTGTGGTCAGCACAAAAAGGCTGCAAGTGGCAAGTTCGGGTCACCGTTCGCATCAAGAAGGATAAGTCGCGTTATCTTTTCGTCTCCTCGATAATGGACAAGCATCATGACTTCTGCATGTCGGTAGCCAAGGTAGAATTTTTATCGGGTCAATTACGGTCGGGGTCAGGATGGTGGTCAGGGGTTTTCAGATATTATCATAATCAGAATCTGAGATAGTTTGCAAAAACTAAGACCCTGGTCCCGACCACAGAAATACGCTACATCTAGTAGGGGACACAACTAAACTTTACGGATTTATCTCAAGTGACTTCTGTATACACTGGAAGTAGCAGCCACCAATAAAACTCAGATAGCATACAAAATTTAGAAGATAGTGGCGCACTGAGTGTGTGTCAGCAATTCTAAGCATTTGGTTCGGGTTTAAACCCCGCCAGGTCCTATTCTTCACGTAAGGTTCGTCGCCCATTCGTCCGCTGATGTCCGTCCCGTGCACCCATTCCGTCAGACCACTCTAACCAAGGTGGCAGTTCGTGGTGACAGGTCAAAGGTAAGGTACATGGGAATGATGTGGTAATAGAGGGACGCGAGTAAGCTGTTGCTCTTGACCAATGTACATGATACATGTACTTTCTTTCGCTGATTACCGTGTGACGAGGCTGACACTTCAACTTCGCAGCCAAGTCAAGGAACCGATCGCCGAAATTATGGTGGTTCAAAATAAAAAATAGCTTTAATTGACTCTCGCTCGCTCACTCACCCACTCACTCACTCACTCACTTAATAGTGTACACGATAATTTTAAGTTTCAACTTGCTTTTTTTTATTAGATCCTAGACACTCAAAAGCCCCCGGCACAAAACTAAGATCTAACCATATCTTTCGTAAATGAAACAATACAATGCAAAACTGTAAGTGGCGACTTACAACGAAAAGTCGGATGGAGTGTAGTACGTTCCATGGGCAGGTGCTCGGGCTCGTCCGCGTGCAATATCCTCCAGCAGCGTAACGTAGTGATGTGCATGGCGTTCAATTACTCCAATGAAAGTCGGCAGATTTGGGTTCTGTGTCGTGAATTCGTCGTTCAGCTCTCGGTTATATCGCTCCAACGGGTTGTTCGTCCTGTTGACGATACGACGGTCAATTCCGCGGACATTCCACAGCTCAGGCGTAAACATCTCCAACCACGTGCGTCGAAAGTATGACCAGAACGCTGCCCACTTGTCCCCACTATAGGTGACGCCACGGTCCGACGTCACAGCTTTTATCTTCGCCGTCACGTAGTCAATGCCCCGAGGGTCAATCTGCTCGCGTGGCAGTACAGCAAGTGCATCGAGAACTCCACGGCCCATAGCCACTGAAACTTCATCAGTCGGAATATGCAACTTCAACATCCTACGTCGGATGGCCTGTTTGAAGTGGAACAGGCAGCCAATTATCGTGGTGTTGGGAAACTGGTCACGGATAGCGTTGATCAGCCCTTGCTCAAAGTCACACGAGATTGTTGATGGCTCCATGTTCATGCCAGTGGCCACTTGCACGCAGTGGAAGATGTGCCAGTAAGACCACTCTGTTTTGCTAGTCGAGAGCACATACATCACCGGAACATAGCAATTGGACCCTCGGTCGTGAACCATGACGATGACGCACTGGTAAAACGGGGCAGGCACGCAGTGAAATGTGCCGTCCACGAACAGTGAAACGTTGCTGTAAGTGAGCAAGCGAATCAAAGCCTGGTGACCCCAACCCAAAATCCTCTCGGTCTTCTCATCACCGGCGTATGATAGGTGGAATTGAAAGAACTTCGATCCATCACGAGTTCGAGAAAGCGGTGGCATTTCCACCTGGCCATAGATGGCCGATCCAAAGTGACGGTTTCTGACGCGATACACACGACTGATTACTTGCTCCCTTGTTAATCCCCTCATCAAGTCATTGGCAGTGAATTCTTCACGGATTTGATCCCAGATTGCTGATGGGGTCGCTGTCATTCGTTGTATGGCTAACGTGTCGACCTCGGCTGCCATCTCTCGGCTCATGTCTCTTTGCGTGGATAAACTTGACATTGGCGTTCCTCCTTGTTGGCTGCCATCTCCATCCTCGCTTGAATTGTCCGAGACGACGATCACCTCAACCGCTGCTTCACATGTATGTGGCAAGCCCTTCTCGACCAATACCCCCGAGGTCATCACATCAAGCTTCGCCGTGCATCCCCGTCGGTAATAGCTGCATCTGTACGTTGTCTTGAGATTCGATGCGTAGGCCTTTGTCAAACGGAAACCGTTGTAGTGTATAGTTGTTCTAAACGGATTGATGTCGTCAATGTCACTCATGACAAGTGCAGGCAAAATGACGAATGAACAAATTCCCGTCAACCTCTCTATGAGCAAAGGCTCTTCGTTTTCTATACCGTTGAGAAATGCCACAAAGCAGCACGAAAGACATGGTTTTGAGCAACTTGTGGTATGCGAAAAGCAGTGACTAACTCGATGTTTTATCCACTATTCAGGCTTTTTACTGTCCTCGCCATAAGAATTACATCTGTTTTAGCAGCCTTGCCACGCATGTATCCGGCTATACCGAAGTATTCATGTTGGGAATATTTTTCAGGTCAGACTTGCGGTCGGATTTGCCAAGTAAATTACCTAAGTAAAACCTCAGACCCATCGACCAGACCCCGACCGTAGTTGACCCGAAAAATAGGTAACCGGTAGCCAAGCCAACTGCGCGGCAACTTGCGTTGTTGTCTACCCTGCGTTCTGCTGTCCTCGCTGACCGCAACATTAAGCGCAAGGCGCTAGTAGCGCTGGTTCAAGCTCGCGATGGTGTGGCGTTGCAGCGTAGCCGCTCTAAGTTGTACAGAGCCAAGGACGAAGTGCTCGGTGGTGCCGATGGCGAGTGGGGAGCTTCGTTTCGACGCCTTCCTTTCATGCTAGCAGACTTATTGCAGTCTAATTCCAGTTCGTCGGTTTGCTTGGAAGTAGATCAACACCAACGGTTCTTACGCGGGTTTGTGGCATTTGGAGCGAACGTTGCGTGCCAAGAGGGCTTGCTACCGCTGCTCGGGTTTGACGGAGCCCATTCACGCCATTCCAAGTATAACGGCATCGTTCTTTCTCTTCTTGGACGAGATGGAGATAATCACAACGTAACGTTAGCTACAGCTTTAGTGAACGTGGAAAGCGAAGCCAACGTTTTGTGGTTTTTGGAGCGAAGCTTTGCTGCTGGAATCGATTTATCGGGTCGAGCTGTATTCTGTGACCGCGGTAAAATTGTTGGCGCTGTCAAGCGATTTCATGCCTCCACTGGAGTAAAGGTGAGTCTGCGCTACTGCTCAGTTCACTTGCTGAGAAACATGAAGAAAAATTTCAAGCTGAATGGACAAGCGTTCGAGAATGCAGTGTGGGCGGTCCAAGGATCCACTAGTCATGCTGACTACGCCGAAGCTCTCGCCAAGATTCTCAAGGCTTATGGCGCGCCTGTCACGGATTACATAAAGGAAATTGGGCCTGGGGTCTGGACTGTGCATGCAAACATGAGTGTGTACTTACCACGGGAGCCAGCCAGCTTCGCCCAAGAGTGTGGAGAAGCACAAAATATCGAATGGACTCCTGATTGCAGAACAGTACTCCGTGGTGACGCTGCGAAGCCCGTTGTGGATGAAGACATCGCTAGTGATGATGAATACGAGGAGTGCGACTGTAGGCATCCAGATGCCTCAAACCCTTTGCCTCTATTTTATTGGCGGAGCTCTAACTTTGTGGAGAGTGAAAACAATTCGATGCTGTCAAATGGTATCCGCGACTCAGATCCATGCAACGCTTTCTACAAGTTGGCAATGTCGGAGATGGCAAAATTCACACACCGGCAAAACGAAATTCGCAAGTGGAGGGGAGAGGAACGTGTTCTGACCCCGTATGCCAAGTCACTCAGGGACGACGAGAAGAAACGTGCCGGAGAATACTCCGTTGAGCCATCGAGCGACTCAGTTTCGTACGTATCGCATCCAGCAGCCTCGACGCGGAGTCGAGAAGTCAACTTGGAGTCACTGACGTGTACCTGTAGTACGTACGACCAAATGAGAATCGCATGCCGTCATCTCTTCGTGGCATTACGCGACCGCGATCAAGAGCAGCGCTGTTATTATGCTTTTCATCCGGCATACTTGGTGAGTACCTACGCTAACAAATTCTTCGACAAAAGAATCGCACTTCCTGTGCGCGATACGCCTCCAGGTCTCGTCGAAGTGAAGCCTTCACCATACTACAAGCAAGCTGGTCGCCGCATCAAACGACGCATCGCTAGTGCTGGAGAGAGCAGAGGCAAGAACACTTATGTTTGTAGATCTTGTACGGAAGTTGGCCACAACCGGCGAACTTGTCGTCGCCATGGCAGCGAGAGCGATGAACTGAATTCCGACCTTATCGCCTCGCCTTTTGAGCTCCCAAAACTTCCAACAGCAACATCCCAACAAGCAAAAGCCCCAGTTGAGCAAGGAAGTGCTGTAGCCCAACAAGCAGCCACGCGGATGTCCATGGCGTTCCTCCTAGACGACTGAATACGCTTTAATTAACATTAAGTTTTGCTCAGAACTGAATAGAAGTATGGCTGATCCCGTGCTCGTGCAAAATAGTATGGAAACGAACATGTACCAAATTGAACAAGCACTTTCATTGGTACAAGTACTGGTTTTGAGTAAGGTACTGGTTCCGGGACGATGGTGGTACATCGGTACTGGTTCTGGGAAATACTCTCTTTGTTTTATCCTATCTTATAGGACAAAATTCCCCATACATTTCCTGCAGAATCGATACAAACGTTAGCAGGTCCACAGAGATTGCTTTTGGCATCGCAAATACCGGTAGTGCCTCCACGCACGAGCACGAGGTGAATTTGCCAACAAAACCGAAACGCAATTCCTACTCCCAAAGCAAATGGGGTTCTGCGTGGAAAGCATGATTCTCGCGGACGTACACGTCGATCGTCGAGGCAGCCTGGATATAGGCCTCACATACGGCGTCGATGAAAGGCACGTTGGTGTCCTCGCCGAAGTCTGCCGTCTCCAGGGCCTTGCGAGCTTCGTCCGTCATCTGCTCCCATTGGATGAGGTCTTGTGACTCGCCATCCTCAGAGGTTGGACTAATTTGATGGCGCTCAGCCCCAACGTTCATTTCAATCGCCATTTTCGTATTAGTGCCGTTGACATGGGATACCTCAACGGGGCTCTCGCTGATACCGGAATCCGTCGAGATAGCAACCAATACCGGCTCATCGAGGGCCGGGTTGTCCAGCCACACCACTGCGTTCCCCCAACGGTGCCGAACCCCAGAGTTGATGAAGAACGCCCCTGGCGTCACGTCCTTTGGAAAGTACCAGGCGTACATGATGGCCCATTTCCCGCTGTACGATGTGGAGCGACTGTATACCTGCGAGCCCAACTTGGAGCCCTTGCAGTTCCCCTCGAGGTCCCCCGTTCCTTCGAGTCCTTCACTTGTGTCACCAGCGGCATTTACGGCAGTGTACGGATGGCACCCTCTCTTGATGAAGAGGGATGGCTTGAACGCGATGGCAGTTTTTCGGCGCCGGTGGCCGGCTCTGGCTGTGGAAATGGCGCCACCGTGTCGTGAGCGATCGACTTGGCCTCGACAGAGGCGATACTGGTAGCAGCAATGGTGAGGAGGAGAAATGGACCGAGTTGCATCTTGAAAGTGTCGTGTGGTTGGTCTTGCAAAATTGACATTACGAGATTGCAGTGCGATAGCCTTCAGGTCTTTTGCCGCGTAGACTTTAATGTTGACGAGGAAAGCAAGCAGTATCCCGTCTGCGTTGGGGGAAGGTCGAATGGAGTCTATATATTTCTAGCATACAAACCTATCAACAAAATGGAGAAGCTACTCGGGACAACTCGCAAGATCAGTGATCCCAGCGCCGTCCGTCGGTCCAGCGTCGATGATGCGAAGGCTGCGCAGGAACTCTGGGTACGAGACAAACGTTTGGGTCTCTTGAATCTCCTCTCCTGTAGTGGACATCCGTCGAATCGTCTTGCGATGTTCGAACGCATCTGCTAGCTGCTCCAGTTGGGACAACTGCAGCGGGGAGCCGTATTCCTCATTGATGGCCTGCATGGTGGCAATGAATTTCTCCTTGGTCACGTAGCCATGCCTCTTGCGATCCAATATCCGGAACAAAAACTTGATGTACAGCCGCTGTTCATGCAACGAGTGTTTGACGCTGTCCACGAAGGTGTTGGCCCACGCCTGGTTCTTTGACGTTTCCCCGTCGTTCACGCTGTCGTCGTCCCCTGAAAAGGAGTCTCGAACGTCCATCCCAGCCAAGTTGGAGCTCGACGCACCAAGACTCGCCAGCCACAGCCGTCTCTGGAACGTGCTGTCAGGCGAGAACGTGTCCTCAAAGACAACCCAATCCAGGCCTCGTCTGTCCCACTGGTGGCGCTGGTTAATGCCGTAATAGCTCAAGAGAATCGAGTTGAACAGCAGTTGTGCGTCGTCGTGATTCAGCTCTGGCACCATGTTCAACTCTTGAGTCCCCGTGAGAACGTCGTCCACAGTCAACTTGCCTGCCTTGCTGCGGTCGAAAAATCGAATGCCTCTCGCAGCGTCTTAAATCTGAAAGGGTTCTGCAAGAGCGTTGCGCAACGATTCAGGAGCGAGATCGCCTTGGTGTCGTCGACCTCGAAGAGCTCCTGGAGATAATCAGCGCGGCTAAACTCGGCGAAAAAGGAACAGAATTCCTGGTAGTCAACAACGCCATCGTGGTTCTGGTCCATGTGCTGCATCAGCTCAAAAATCTGCTGCTCCGAAAGCGTATCATTTAGCTGAAGTTTGTCTTGAATGGTGTTGCGGAACACCTCGTACGTGACTGGTCTGCTGTTCAAGTAGAGCTCTTTGGTTAATGCCGGCTTCTCCCCATTCGAAGAAGTCGAAGAGCCTGCAGAGCTACTAAGCTGGCTCTTCGCATCGCTTTTAGGAGCATTGTTGTTGCCAGAGGACGATTGGAAAAGACTGAAAGCAAAATGGAGCTTGTCCTGCAAAGTCATCTTTTCACCCTCCGTTTGGGAAGGATGTGGCAGCGCCTGGCAGAAACCCATCCAAACCTTACGGATGAGATTGCGTCTCCACTCCACATTGCCACCATCTAGCTCGATAGTGTAGCGGTTCAGGAATTTCTGATAGTCAACAGTGCCGTCATTTTCTTCCTCGGCTAGCTGATGAAAATAGGACAGGAAGCTCGCCTCGATGCCCAAAACTCTTTGCAACGTTGCTTTCCACTGCAATTTTGTGGCGCGTCCGGACCCTGTGGTATCTAATTCATTGAAAGCAACTAGCAGTGAGTTCTTCTTCTCGCAAATGATTTCCACAAGGGACATCACAGTTCGACGTTCCAGACGCTGAGCTTTCTTGCGCCATTCATTCCGCCCAGCCTCTCGAAGCTTCTGTAGCGGCTGAGACGAAAACTGGACGACGTGAGGTTTAACTTCGTTGTCGTCCCCCAGCTCCAACTGCACGAAGGCGCCCTTGTTAGTTTGGGAGCCACAGTAGCTCGACGCCGAAAACACCGTCAGAAGCAGGCCGTCATGAACAATATCATAGCCTTCTTCTCGGCACTCGTGCGATCGGATGATGAGACTGATGCCATTTTGAGCACAAAAAGCCTTGGTGATGTCAGGACCAAACTCCACGCCAGCACCTCGGCTCGAAGGTTTCCATCCCTCTTCCTCTCGCGGATCACTCCAGAGCAGATGTGTGAATACCTCGTCTGCGCGGTTTGTTCCTTGGGTCGGAATTTCTCGTCGGTGGTCGAGCTGAAGTAGCTCTCCAATTGTAACGTTCTCGTGATTGCTGAGACCACCATGTACGATAAATACCTTTTTGTTAACCAGCGCGAAGAGCGGGAACAGTCCGAACACTGTCTCGAACATCTGGAAAAGCTTCATGGGCGAGTAATTGAGCGCTGAACCCAGGCCATTCCCGCCTTCAACGTCGTCGCTATCCGTTCCGTATTTGGTATACACTTCGTCCTCAAAGCCAAAGACTTCGTTGATCATGCGCTCCTCGTGGTTGCCACGGTTCAAAAATACATAGTCAGGGTACAGGAGCTTAAAAATCAGCAGCAACAGAATGACCTCAATTCCGTGAGACCCACGATCCACAAAGTCGCCGTTGAAGACATACCACGTCTTGCTGCTGGGCACACCGTTCTTGACCATGATCGTCAGTAAGTCTTCCAATTGTCCGTGGAGGTCGCCCACAACAACAAGTTGCACACCCGGTGGGATCTCAATGTCATTCATCGGAGACTGATGCATCTTGCGAAAGAGCTTCTCCGACTCATCCAGAATACGTCGGACGAAAACCCGGTGGAGAAGAATACCATTGCGAAACTGGTTAATTAGTTTCTTCACAGTGTCGAGTCGCAGCGGGAAACACACGTGGACGCCACGATAATGCTCCAGGGAGGCCTTGACACGCTCCTTCTCGGTCATGTTGTCGTCAGGCAGTTGCAGCATCTCCAACGAACCCAGCATTGGCACCATGGAGTGCAGCTCGTTAATACTCGTGGACTTGTTCAGAATACGCACCATCTGCACGGTGCGCTGCTCCTGAACTGCCTCCAACAAATTCCACGTGTTAAAGTTGAGCTGCGTGCGGAACACCGAGTACGAAAGATGCTGTCTGATGACATTCTTGATGCGGTTCGCAGACAAGACCGCGTCCGAGTAGCGCTCCACGTGCTCCAGTGGGAACCTCCGCAACTGGTTGTCTTTGGTTACAAGCTCCACGTTGACAAACGCCTTTGCACTCTCCGGTCCGTCGGCATCCACTTGCACCACGCGACCAGGGAAAATACCGTACACCAACACCTGCGAGCCCAGCTTCAGCGCTGACTTTTGGATCTTGATAGGCGAGCAATCTCTGCAGATGCGCACTTCATCGTAGTAGCCCTGGATGGGCAGTCTGGGCACAAACACCGAGCACTCGTCGCACATGCAGGTGCCGCACTTCCTGCAATGGTGCGGCCGGATGAAGAAGCCAAAGTCCTTCTTGCAGACCATGCAGCGTCTCGAGTTCTGCACCCATATAGGTCTCAGTGCCAGTCGGAAGGCCCGCTCCCACTTGAGGTAGACGGCGTCTTTGCCCGCCCGAAGCTTCCAGGACATGAGCTGCCCCGTGGGGAGTAGCCCGTTAGCTGCATCTCGAGCTTCTTGCGGTTGAAGACGAGCCCCTCTTGAGCAGGTCGGCGTCGTACTCGTCCTCGCTCTTGGCCTGCTCCTTGGCGTTGACCGACGCGTTGAGCATCATGACGCCGCGCAGGTGCTTAGACGTGAGCGTGAGATGGACTCTCCTGGGACCTTGCTCGGAGCTTCCCGGGGCGCCGCCTCGGGCATGGGCAGCTCGTAGTAGCAGAAGCGGCCGTTGCGGAACAGCAGAAAGTAGCGGAAGTGCGCGTAGTCGCCCAGCTTGATGAGCGCGCCCTCCATGAGCTTGTGGTCCTCGTAGTAGTTGTTCACCGGCTCGTCCTCGCCCGAGACCCAGTGGCCCAGCCACGCGCGCGACGTGAAGCCCTCCGAGTCCATCGACGCCGACGCGGAAACCCCCAGTTTTCCTCGTCTTGCTACTCAGCAAGTTGCCTACTGGAAAAGCACCTCTCCCTTGACGCAGGTATTCTCATTCGAAGGCTTTATGCGTTGGTATCGATTGCCATATTGAAGATGGAGGCCTTCACGCTGCGACTGTCGCTGGGCGAATGCAGCTCGCTGCCGGGGCGCTAGCGCCGCTGCTGGAGCTGCTGGTGAGTCCTCCGTGCGCCGACAACGTCGTGCCCTGCGTGGTGCTCTCTGTGCGAGAGAGTCAGCTGTTCAACGCCATCGACGAGCTGGCGAACCTCTTCCTGGAGCAGGTGCCGCGACTTGATTGCATTGGAGATACCTTGTCTAGCAACACTATATTTTATGATTATTTTTGCAGGGCATTCTGACTGGGATCTTGGCGGCTCCCAGGAAGGAGCTGTTCGTTCCGGTGCCCAGCGACTCGACGATCGGCATGATCAGCGGCAGGATGGAGACGACGGCGCAGTCGGTGGGCGTGGACATCCAGATGCGGATGGAGAACTTTGCCAATCTAGGCGTGGATGACTCGGCAGTGTACGATGTGCTGCTGCGGATGGTTCTCAAGTTCCACTTCCTGTCCAGCGGCTGCCTGCAGTTCGAGAAGCGAGGCTGGGCGCCGCAAGTGCTGATGCTGGACAGTCCGCGCTCGGGAGAGGTGCCGACGATCGCACTGCTGGGCATCTCAAGAGTAATGAACGAGCTGGGTCGGCCGATTATTGAGCTGGTGCGTATTAGTGTTGTTGCCTGCACGAGTCGTGATTGTGACTATGCTTACTGTGTGTGAGAAGGAATGCATGCCGAAAGTCATGATGCTACGGACGCTAGCGGATCCTGCAGACCCCGAGCAGCCTGGATATGATCCCCTCTACTTTTGTCCATCGTCAGGATCCGTTATGGTAATGCCGCGTATGGGCGAAGGTTGGTTACTCTCGCGCTTCTTCAGCAACGCCAATGCCGGAAAATGTAAGGGAGAGGGAAGGAGACGGCAAACGTGAGTTCTTTCTATTGTGGAACGGTACAGACCAGCACTCGCTCCTTAATAACTAACGGACTGTGGTAGTGACAAGAAAGGTTTTCATCGATATGCGCCTGAGACTGATGAAGAGTTCCGCCGCTATTGGTTTAATGTGCATCGCATTCGGCTGCCAGAAGACTTTGGCGGATACGGCCAGATCAGCTTTTCCGGCGATTTGGAGCTCACTTACCCGGCATGCTGTATTGTGTATCAATGGACTGTCATGCCAAGCGAGACACGGTCCAAGTCAGCGGATGTAATTGTGCAATTTCAGAGCCTGCTCCAGCAAACGATTGGCAAAGGAGCTGTCATTGTGAGTAGTCCACACAAACAGAAAGCGACGTCAGTTCCGCGCTCGGTCTCTGCTAGCAGTGTTCTTGTAAAAAAGAGCTGAAGGATTCTAAGGCTTGGGCGATCGAACAGACCCACCTCAAGAAACGATCGACGAAAATCAAAGAGGAAGCCAAGAAGAAACCACGGCGACGACGCCGCGCGCAGCGAATGAAGTAGAGGAGAACATGTATCCCTGCAGTGTAGTGAATTTTAATGAAGTTGGTCTCGCCTTACAACTTGCCGTTGCCGTAGCTAAAGCGAAGCACTGCGTTCTTGATCCGGAACATATCTTCTTTGGATGGCCCATTGTCTCCAAAAGCAAAGGTTGGTTGCATTGAATGACGCACCATCCACTCCATTAATTTTGTGACGTAGATCACTCGCTGCTCGTCCTTTAGCGGCAGCATGAAACTACAAACCCAAACATGGTTAAACCCTCATATACTTTAAGCCACGTGGAAGTGATGTATACTTACACAGACGATTCGACATCGACGACTGCGCCAGACTTAAGAATGGTCGTGAACTCTGCTGACGATGTTTGCTCAACGTTCTCTGGTGGCTGCAGAGTGTGACACTGCTGCGACGAGATAAAAGCGAGGTCAAACAGGTTTGTATAGCGCTTCTTCGAGTAAATGTCCTCCAAATTTCCTGCCAATGGGATAATCTGCAGTATTGACGTCAAGTTAGCAATGAGCAGGCTATCACAAAGCGTATTTCTACCTTCACGTTCGCAAAAGATCCTTTAATCATTTGAGTCCGTCGATGTGCTTCATCATCCTTGATCTGATGGTTGAGACCATCCCTGGGGCAGCAATATGCATGTCACTATCAATTGAAATAAGAAAAGGTTGTTCATGTCGTACTGCTGGTTCGTTGCGTCGTCCGTTTCCTCGAACCGAGAAGCTGAACGACAAGCGTACGTGTTGTTATCGGCGCCAAGGTTTTCCTCTGTATCTCCAATCCCACTGAAAATATCGTGTGCCTGCGGAGCAGAACTGCAAAAGTTAGCACGAGAGAAGCATTGAAAAACTATTCGCAACACCTAACCTTTTCCATCTTGTACATTTTCCCGTCTCGATTTCGTACATGTATGACAGGATATTGTATACCGCCACTTCAACTGTGTTCTGAAACAGCATGACAAAGTGTGACCGCAGACTAAAAAAATAAGTAAAGCAGCTGTCACTAACATGGCGGTTCTGCTCGACGCCAGTTCCCTTGTTGTGGACCTCAAAAAGTTGCTCTGCAAATTGGTCGGGTTTCTCGCACTCCACCCCAAAGAAATGTAGGGACTGACAATGATGTCAGTCCACAACCCCTGCATAGTACGGATCCATGGTTCTTCTTCTTTGCCTATTAGCACATCCAACAAAGAACCTTAGTCAAGTTCATCGTGTTACGTTAAGGATATCCCAGAGCTGTACCTCGGTATATGCTGCCATTGTACGATTTGGCACTGTGTAGGTTTGGTCGCCAAACTCAAACGCTACGCCAGAGTTTCTCCACTCGCGATATTGGCGGATGTGGATGACACTGGCATTGTCGATTTTTTAGACCCATCTTTGCAGTATAAAGCTTAGTAATCTTAACCTGCAGTGGTGCAAGCAGTCAGGCCGCTCACCGTGTAATCCCAGTCGATCAAATTATCGCGGTAGTCGTAGCGAACCTCGTAGTAGTGTCGAAGACGATGGTCTCGCAGCGACTCAACTACAAAATAATCCGTTTTGCAATCAAGCACGACGACAAAACCTTACTCAGCCCAATCTTACCGTCAAACTTGACGTTCTGGAACCAGCTTTTGAACGTATCGACGAGGTCGTCGTGGATGCGCATTTTCAAGTGCGAGAGATCTACGATGCTGGCCAAACGACCTCGCTCGTTGTAAACAAAGTCCATGAGCAGCTTGGCTTGCTCTTCGATGTACGCACTTGTCCTTTCCTGCGCGGAATCAACATTACGCATTAATCATGTCTATCGACTTCGTGATAACTGGGCAAGTGACATACTTGCACTTTTGCATTGCCAAAGATCTCTAGGAACGTGTTGCAGCGCTGGCGAAGTGGCAGTTGTTCGTCGATCGCCACCTGCAAGAGCAGCAGGTGCCTCGCCAGCGTCTCGACGGCCTTCTCGTAGATGTAGATGTGTAGCGGTCGGTTCTGCAGCGCCGAGTCCCACCGACGGCGACGAGCGATGGTGGCCAACGCGTGGCGAATGTCTCCAGGTGCGGCCAGCAGCACGTTGATCGGCTGCTCCTCGCCTTCGGTTGCAATGAAGCTGTTGCTGCCGCACACATCGTAGGCAGGCGAGAAGCCCCACATGTTGACGGTGCCCATGCTCATCAAGAGCGCGTTGCCCGTGCGCGCCATCGTCGAGTCCAACAATGACGCAAAGATACTTTGCTCTCGAAAGGTCATGCCGCAATCGTACCATATCTTTGGTACAACAGTGTTTTTCGAGGGAAATGATCCTGCTGCTGCTGTTGCTCGCGGGAACGTGCGCTGCTCGCTCTGTGCCCGTATATGACATCAAGGGCATCGTCGTGGGCCGCCTGGGTCAAGCAGAGCGAGACCATCTACTCAGCTGTCCGTGCGAAGGAAGCAGCGACGAGCGCTCGCTGTGTCTCCCCGTCGAGTTTGGAGCCTTCAAAAAATTGGCGACTCTGCCCCCAGGAAGGAGGTTTTCGCCTTCTCAGTTGCTACGGACGATCGATGGAAGCAATACGACTGGGACCAGGTATGGGGGGTCAAAGTTGGGCTTGGTTCATTGCTGAGTGAGTGTTGCTGCTGCTGCTGAGCTCACGACGGTGGCCTGGAACGAAGACAAGGCGCTGCTGTGCCATGCGCACAGCAAAGGTGTCAAGGTCGTCGTCAAGCACAACTTTGACGAGGTGGAGACATTGTGCAATGCGACGGCACGCCGCGACTGGATCCAGGTTCGCCAATGGTGGCGGTGGCCAGGAATCATAAGTCTCGTGTGAATGAAGCTGCAGTACTTCTGACATGATCCTGCCATTTTTGAGCAGGCAACGTACAGGAAATCACAGAGAACTACGCCGACGGCGTCAATATTGACACGGAGAAGCCCATGCACGGCCCCACCTCGCACTGCCTCGCACTGCTCGTGCAAGAACTACGGAGAGAGCTCGAGCTGCACCCGCTCACCAAGAGCGCCCAGGTCTGCGTTATCACAAGTGCATCGTTGGATTAACGGTCTACTTAAGGACTGACCACTTCGTATTTCACACAGATCACGTTCGACGTTCCGTGGTCTCCTCGTGGCGTCGACGGTCGCTACTACCCGTGGCGCGAGCTTGCTGCTGCTGTGGACTTCCTCTTTGTCATGTCGTATGACATGCGCAGTCAAATCTACGACGCGTGCGTTGCAGGCGCCAACGCGCCGCTGGCGCTCGTCAAGCAGGGGCTGCAGGAGTTTCTGCTCGGGTTCGACGTTGCGCCGGACAAGTTGGTGCTGGGGGTGCCGTGGTACGGCTACAACTACTCATGCGAGCAGGACGCCCAGACGATTGACGACGCGGCTGGCGACTCGTGGTGTCGGATCCGGCCGCTGCCGTTCTTCGGTGCCCCTGCAGTGACGCGGCCGGCGGACAAGTCGACTACGGAGACATCAGGCGACTGATGAAGCGACGGACTGGTCGCGCGCTGGGACCAAATGTCCGAGAGTCCGTTCCTGTGGGTCGAGCAGGAAGGGTCAACTCCTGCTGCGCAGATTTGGTTCGACAGCCCGCGCAGTCTGGAGAAGAAATATCGGCTGGTACATGAGCTAGGACTGCGCGGCGTGGGCATGTGGAACGCCGACACGCTGGACTACGACGGCGATGCGGTGGACGCGCAGCAAATGTGGCGCGCACTGGGCGCGGCCACGAGGTGACATGCAATGATGAGAAATCAAAAGGTTTCGAGCGTTTCAAAAGGAAGGACGACGGAAACCGTGTCGGCGTGCGCCATGAGTTTAGTAGCGAGGTTGCGGGTGGATTTCCACGCCGGCGATCTGCTTTGCCACGGTGGAGCGTGCTCACAAACAAGACCCACGCTGCGCAGGGCTTGAGCGCAAGAGCGTCAAAGCAACTCGCAGCCGTTTTTCTGGCGGATCCAGCCGTTTTTGATCCCTATACTTTGGCCCATACATATCATTTTTCCATCGATCCTGAAAGGCCGCGCCGGTTCGAAAACAGTGGAAACTCTACATTTATACTGAACCCGTGCTGGGTGCTGTTGGAGTCCCATTCCCGGATCTGCCCCGCCCTCGAAAGATCTCACCGCGCCGCATGGAGATGGAGCTGCCGGCCACGCCCACGGCGGCCTCGGGGCTGCACCTCAACTTCCAGTCGCCCACGGCCGACAAGGCGCAGCAGTCGCTGCGGCTGCTGGCCACGCAGCACAACCTCAAGAAGCGCGCGCGCAGCGACGACTCGGACGAGGTCGACGACGAGGCCGACGCGGACGAGGCCCGCTGCCCGTGGCCACGTGCAACTTCGCGGCGCTGAGCCGCCACTTCCACCTGCCGCTCAAGGTCGCGGCCGAGAAGTTCGGCGTGCGCGCCACCGCCTTCAAGAAGCGCTGCCGCGCCATCGGCATCCGCCACTGGCCCTACCGTAAAGTTCGCAGCCTCAAGCGCTCGCTGCAGGAGCTGGACCAGTGCCAGCAGCAGGCCCAGGACGGCTCCGGCCGCCGCTCTCGGACAAGCAGCTGCGCCAGCATGCAGGCTACCAGGCGCAGCTCACGCGGCTGCTGTCCCCGAGACGTACGGCATCGACCCGTACGGCCAAGTGCTGCCCTCACACTTCTTCAGAGGACGGCGGCAACACGCCCGACGACCACGACTCGGACGAGGACTCGTGCGGCTCCCAGTCCCCGCGAATCACGGCGGTCGAGCGCTTCGCGCACAGGAACAAGGCCCGCAAGCACCTCTTCATCGACTCGCCGTCGTCGGCGTCATCGCCTCACCGCGATGCCATGGTGTTTGGAGGGGCCTTGGCCAGCCAGGCCGAGTTTGCAGCGCCAGGGTTCAGTACAGCGCCCATTACGGACAGATGATTCCCGCGCAGGTCTTCGACACCTTGTACGACCCGTTCGGAGAGCTCAGCACGTCCACGATGGATCCGTACGGAGACAACGACCACCCGTCCTGCGGCTACTCGCTGGACGCCGTGTCCTACGACTTCTTTCCGTTGCAGCCGTCGCCTACGATGGCCATGAGAAAAGCTGCCGCGCTTGCACAAGCCTCCACTGCAGCAGCCTCGAACTCGGAAGACTCGCCATCTACCGCACCAACCAGTCTGGAGGGACTTGAAGACGACATCTTCCGCCACATTTCTCCAGAGTACGGTGCCTCGTGTAAAGTGGTTAGATGTGTCTACTCCTCGTGCTCTTCCTCTTGCTTCTTCTCCTTGCTAAATTATTCCAAAACAGTATAGCAAAAACACAAAAACTTGTCGGCTTTTGCATGAACTTTGATACTTTGGCTGTCATTTGCGTTCCTCTTGGTCTTGACCTAAGACTCTTCCTCCCTCTTCTCGCGCTCTTCAATCTCGCTCAGCATGAGCTGGTACTTGGTCACAACGCGTTGCAATGCGCGATTTGTCGCGATTGTCGGAAGGATATGTGTCTTCAGCACGTCCCGTTTCACGAGGTCCTGCCGTATCATTAATGCGGCATCATCAATGGTGGAAGGGACGTTAAAACTTCATTCATTAACAAAAATCATGCTTCGCTTACCAATATCATCGGATTCCACTCGCCATCTTCGTCTGACGTTGCTTCTGGTCCAACACTAGGCAGCGATGGTCTTGAAGACAAAACAAAGTACCAGGGTTAGCGACCAAAAGCCAGACTTGTATAAAACTTACGCGTGAAAAGGACCCATCATTTCAGCACATAAATCATCAAGCCGAGCAACATCCTCGTCATGGGTCAGAAACCTCGCATATGCTTGAGCCCTGATAGCGACAGTTGCATTCAAAGTCATTATCATTGTAAGATCTTTATTGCCCCTCCTGCATTGTGTACGTACCAATAACGATATTCGGTAGAGCTCTTTAGCACAACAGCGGCAGCAACCTGGTGCTCGAGATGAGATCTGGTCAAATTGCGCTGCATCAGCGGATCCGACATGCTAGAAAGCATAGCCGAAGCAATGCCTCTCTGCGTTCGACCGTAGCCGGAGGCGTTCTGGAGCCGCCGCAGCGACCCAATCTATCGTTCCAAGCACACTGGTTAGCCCTTCCTAAAAGTGCAACTTTACAAAACCAATTAGAATCGCACGCACAGGCACATTCTTAACAACCACCGCATCTGTTGGTAGTGCAGATGCAAAGTCCGAGAATACAAAGCTGTCGTCTGCCACTCGCATCCTGACGATATGAGGGGGGAGGTTAGGCACTATGCCAACACACATTCATACAAGTACAGAATTCTTACCAAGTGGACATCGCCATGTCGTACGTGTAGGACAACAGACTCGAGCTGCCTTTCGCTTCGGAGTTTGACTGAGCAAACGTGACCAGTGGCATTCCTTTCGTCGTCACTTGGCAACGGAGGAGAGTCAACTTCAGGTGGTCATTCGGTGTAAGCTACGACGTACAGCGTCAGCAATTCGTTTGTTAAAAGTTTACTCACAGCGATAGCACGTACATTCGTGATGGCCTCAACCGTTGTTGATAGCACAAGCTTTCGCATGCTCAAGTCCCAGATCTTGAGCTGTCCCGTCACGAGGATCACCAGTAGGTACGGCGAATCGTGCGCACTGCACTCTATTACTGAAATCGCACTCCCCAAAGCTGTAACCCAAGCATTGCACTGCACTGTCAGTATCGAATCACGCAACAGAGAAATACCCTTGTCAATAGATCCAACACACGCACCAATCCATGGAAATAGTCGCCGTCCACTACTGCTCAGAATAAGAAGATCTCCATTGTGAACACCAACGGCGCAATAATTTGCGTTTCCAACCGCACAAACGACCCGGCCAGGGACGCGGTCCATCCACTTGATCTCGCTGCCCTCTGAACATTTAATCGACGAATACACTGGGCCTGACTCTGGGTACAAACAAAAGTATCAGAAGCAGCCTCTAACACAAAGCAGATTACGTACCTATAACTTCTTCTGCCTGGGCGTTTTTCAAATTGTGAACGGTAACTTCGATGACTGTGTCCTTCAAGAACGCCACACCATTGCTTTTACTAGCAATCGTGCTTGAATTCGATGTTGAGGACGTACTACCCTCAATTTCAACAGAAAACTGCAGTCGGAATGGGAACTCTGGTAGCAATTGACTCCTGCTGGCAGCACCTGCATTACTACTTGAAACACATTTGTGAGAGGGTACGTTATACAACATTACTATCAATGTCGCTCTTCGCCACACGCACCTCTCGTTCAGCAGCTTCGGCACCCGGGCAGCCACTTCTCTTGATTTCGCGACAACCGACGAAGAAGCATGCACCACGGAGTCCCTCTTTCGTTTCAAAGAAACACTATTCAAGCCGTTTTTCTTCGGATCCTGTTTCACAGGCTTGGAAGGAATGCCCTTCACCGACGCTGCTGCATATAACTCCTTGGCCCCGGATGCATGATTTGGCAAAGGACTGGGCTTAAGTGTGTAGCAGAGTTACTGGTCTCAGGAACGACATTTACCTCTTTACCATTTCTGGTGGTCGACGCCATACGCGAGTCCAAAAGTGTGACGTCAGACCCCTTTGGCGACACAATTGTGGGGCCCAATATGTTGCGAATATTGTTGTGTGACGAGGCTGGGTTGCTAGTCAAAGGCTGTGAATCCGATTGAAGCAACACTGGGGAGATTTGCTTCTTGTCTATCTTGCTCGCTGCGGTCGGAGGTCGATTGTGTGATGAGCTATCGCCCAATTTCTTCTTCTTCTTCGGAATCAACGTGTTTGTTACATGAGTTGCAGTGGATGAAATAGAAGCGGTAGAATTCTGGCTAGTAACGGTCGCTCGTGGCGAGGTCGTTGACTTCTCTTCAAGCTGGAGCTGAATTGGATTCTCCACCAAAGTTGACGCAAGTGTGATACCAGCGCGAGAACCATACTTCAGAGCATCAACATAGTAGACATTAGTGTGCAACAATGAAAACAGAGTCTTATAAGCATAGTATACCTTCGCCTGGAGCAACTTGCTCTGTTGTGCATCTGAGATGGGAGTGCCGATCTCGTTATCGCCAAACTGGAAGCAGCAGACAGACCCGTCGAGCGAGCAAGCAAGGAGTAACGACTGGGGGCTGGACCACGTCAAATCTGTGACGGACGCGTCGAAGCAGTCTTTGATGACAGCTAATGGTCGAGCGAGATGCGCCAGCCAGATACTCACGGTTGCATCGTCCCCACCCACGGCACAGCAAGCAAATTCTTTCTCAGGGTCAGCCTTACTTACTGCACAATGCCCACAACGACGAGTAGTGTTAGTATCCCGCAAACCTAAACTTCAAGACAAGCGTACCTAGTAGTTTCGGGTTAAACCTCGAGCTAGTGACAACACCTTGATGTCCAACGAACTTGAGATCGTTTGTCCAGGACCCGCGGTTTAACAGCGCTGTATTCTTCTTCGAGCTGAACGCGTGTGTCGCACACAGAACGGATCCATCGGGAGACCACGACAGCCGAC
Source organism: Phytophthora quininea (assembly GCA_011947345.1). NCBI lineage: Eukaryota > Oomycota > Peronosporomycetes > Peronosporales > Peronosporaceae > Phytophthora > Phytophthora quininea. The sequence goes on from JAAVTG010000333.1 coordinate 101,995, forward strand.
GAAAATGCGAGGTAGAGGCACATGCCTCAAAGGGCTCCGATACAACGTCTGACTCCTGCCAGTCGGCAACTTTCCACATGCGCACAGTTTTATCCTCGCCAGCACTCGACAAATACTACGGAGACATTCATCAGCACCCGCGTAAGTCAAACCTCTTTCCCAGCCTTGCTGGCAGCACGTACTTTCCCGACGGGGTCCCACGCGACGCCCTTGACCCATCCGTTGTGTCCCGTTAGCGTTTGCAGAGGCTGCGTCATGACTTCGCTCACGCCACCGATGCCCACGTCCCAAATGAGGATCGAATTGTCAATGCTACACGTCGCCAGCATCCGGTCGTCTGGTGACCAGGCAACGTCCTCCACATCTGCAACACAATCACCGCCACAATAATCCCTCAGCAATTCATCAGCAGTACGCCCAGCCATCCGTTTGAAGTGTCTCCCTCCTACCCATTGTGTGTCTCTCGAGTGTGGAGCAGCGCACCCAGTTCTGCTTGTTGGGTTTAGCGTTGGAGCCGAAGGGTACGGGGGCAGGGGCTCCTTTCTGTAGCTCGTACAGCAGCACTAACTGGTCGTCTGAGCCCGAGGCCAAGTAGCGGCCGTGGGAAGCCCAGCGCACGCAGTTGACAGCTTGTTGGTGGAAGGCCAGCGTGGCCAACAGCTCGAACGAGGCGATTCCGTCGCCCTGGGGCTTCTGCAGCGACCATATCTTGACCGAGTTGTCTCCACCGGCGGTGGCGAAGAGCTGCAGCGTCGGGTGGGCGTCCACGCCGTAGATGGCGCAGGCTGCAGGTGCATCAGGTTGGACAGGGTGCAGCGAAGCAGCCAGAGCAAGTCAACAAGTGGTTAAGGAGGCAGCAGCTGCTCCGACGTCTCCTCTATAGACGCAGCACGCACCTGTGCCCGATGCGTTCTCGTGCTTGATGTCCTCGGGCTTCTCCAGCAGCATCGCCTCGGCACACTTTCCTGAACGAAACTTTGGTAATGCATAATATGCATGAATTTTGTTGGTACTGTATCTAGGAGTTGAAGATGTTGCACGGCCGACTTGCTCTGCTCGCCTTCGCTGCGCTGTCCTGCTTAAACCTGACGCACGCAGTCACTCAAACGAGCGGGGAGCGCTAAAGCTGCTCTTCTGGGCCACCAGCGGTCAACGCTGGGCCAACAAATGGGACGTTCAGAACGAGCGCAGCGACCCGTGTCTCGACAGAGTACGTTCGCGGATCTGCCAGTAGCATTTATGCTTTTGTTCGCGACCTGATGGTGCTTGCTGCAGTGGTATGGCATTGTGTGTGACCGAGCAGGCCACATCTGGGCCATGTGAGTGTTTAGAACGGCTTCACGAAGCTTGTATCCAAGCAACTGACTTGTGCGGTACGTAGTCGTCTGCCTAGAAACAATCTTGTTGGCGTTCTGCCGCCTGAGTTTCCCGCGAGAGTCTTGGCAGCTTGCACGAGTTGTACGTTGTTGTTGTGTCTGTCTCGGTAGCTTATCAACGGAGTGATTTATTCCGCTTGCAGAGACTTGGGCTCGAATTTCCTGACAGGCTACGTTCCGGACACGCTGTCGCGCCTGGCCATGCTGCGGACGTTGCGTCTTGACCAAAACAACTTTGTTGGCGCTATTCCAGCATCGCTAGGAAAGCTCGTCAAGCTGGAGTACCTGTGAGTCACAATTACCGTGGTTTTCTCTTGCCATTCATGTGATCGTGCTGTGAGCAGGGAGTTGCAGGGGAACAGCTTCGATCCCGTGAGCAAGGACGGCATTTTGCCCGATGAGATTCAGCAACTCACTGATTTCAATGGACATCGGTGCCACATTATCTTTTAAACACACACTTGCAGGCCATCAGAGAGAGAGAAGGAGGAAATTGAATTGATTAACTGTTTAGCGGATTTCTCGTCTTAAGGTGGTAAGCTATCTATCCGTGAGTTACGTTCGTGTCGTCCACATGTGGTGCATCGGTTCCGGGATATTATTCAGAGAGAGAGAGAGAGGTAGTCTATTTAAAGATTAGTTATTAGTCTCCTTGCAATCGATAAAGCATCGTTGATTCTCTCGTCTTGGGCCGCTTGGAAACGTGCGACAGTTTCCGGTTGGGAGCTTCGGGCATGCAGTCCACGACTAGTCTGAGATATATTCCTTGCGTCCTGCTTTGTGGTCTGTGTGCTTCATTCCGAGCAACAGCATGTATTTGCCTGAAGCATTTTCCCCACATGCTCTTCACTTGATATTGCGCCGTCCAAGTTTTTCCTTCGTGTACTATGCTGTTACGGGTCTGCCAAAGCAGGGTAAACGCCACGCTGCACAGAGCCCTGTTGAATTGACCGTACATTGCACGCATTTGACGAATGAATTGCCAGCTTACTGGAGGAGCTTTGCGTTGGGCAATGTTACTGCTGAACTACTGGATCTCTTCCTCGGATACCGCACATCCAAACCAGTGAGTTTAAAGAAATCGCCAAAATTGCCGCGGGTTTGTCCGAGCACTTCTCTGATCCATGCATTTTTTCCGCTTTCAGTTCCAACTTGGTGACTATGTGGTGTAATTGCACCTCAGCGCTCTACCGATATTGCAGCTTGACTTGCCGTATTAGTTTCCACCAGATGTTGCGGTTCCTAGTTTTCGCCGGTCCCGTACAGTCCACGAGATTTCGTGTAGTTCGGGGGGTTGCGTCTAAAACTATCCCTGCGGCGCCGTGTTTCCTTCCAGAACAGCCCATTGTCCTGGCGCTCCAGTGTGATCTTACAATCCTGCTGTTGGGTCGTGCCTTCCACCGTGTCCTTTGTTAGACGCTTCCACTGGTAAGTATTGCGGAGCCGTGGAGGTGATCGAAGTTACAGTTTGATGGACTGCCCCATCGTTTCGCCAATTTGAAGAAGTGGGAGTTCATCAATATCGCCAGCAGCCATCGCTGTAACTTCGCCAAGGAAAGGCCCCATCTCCCCCTTGGGCAGTAGGAATTCGAGCCGTGTAGGTGTCTTGAGAGGTCCTCGTGATGCCCAAGTTTTTCATTGCTGTATTTTTTCCTGATAGACATGCGTCGGCCGTGTCAGGGATCCATGGGTTTCCTTCACATGAAAATGTCCCCCAGAAACGGACGATGTCTTCGGGCGGCCTGCTGGGTCCGTTCAGCTCATCCAAATCCACCGTTACCGTGATCAATTCTCGGGGTGTAAGTCAGTTTTCCTGCTTTGGCAGGTACTCTTTGGTCTTTCTCTCGTTCGAACGTTTCTGCTTTGGTTGGCGCTAACGTTCGGCTCATTTCCACGAGAAGCTTGCGTGTACTTCATGGACAGTTCGGCATGTTAAGAGCAATGGGCAGCCATGCGTGGCTGGCCCTGAAGGTCACTGCGGTTGCAGCACATGATGTGCGAGGTCCGAGTGTGGCTTGTGAAGGACTGGAAAGATGGAAGACACATAGTGTGCCAGCAATCCTGCAGGATTGATGGACACTAGCGAGGCATGCGTGCCCGTGGTCATTGGCATGAGTGTCATTGACACAAGTCTCTACAGCTTTACTAGGATGAAGTTGATAGGCTAGTCTTGAGGGTTTGTCAGCGGGCGAGCTTTTCCCTCACCAACACAAGACACTCGGAAATACACACTTTTGGTTTTCCCTACTCGAGCGCGCGCACTCACTACTTCATCGTCCTTTCCGAGATACTGCTCTTACGGATCGACTATCAGCACCTCGAGAAGCGCACTGAAGGAGCATTGGAAAACTCTTACATGTTGCTTTTCCGAGACAGGATCCTGGGGAGATCTGCTATTTGTGCTAGTCCAGTCCAGAATTTCCATGCACCCTTGTAGATATCTGACTTCCCAAGGAGTCACTGCATAGTTGCTTTTACCCGTTGCACGTGAATTGCTACCGGTATCGATGCCAGTCCTACCGGAAGCGTCTCCACGACCTTGGGCTTTTGGGGCCGCTTGCTTCGTTGTGCCGGGCGTCGTCGCTGGACACTAGAAGGCAAGATCGCTTCATGGGCGGCCTTGCTCCACGTGAAGTGGACCACTTCGATTTTCCGTGCAAATGCCGTTTCCTCGAGAGCAGTTCGTCGTGTCTGATGCTCCATGTGACGTTAGTGAGATCACGATGGTGGTGTACTAGATTTAGGCACTAACGCTTCCAATCGAGCTTGGCAAGCAGGTTCTTGATCAGGTCCATATATACTTGTCGAAGAAGCATCAACTCTGTGGACAGCTTCAGCGATAGGGGATGGCGGTGCAGGTACGCCAAGCCCAACTCAGCTACCATGACCAGGAGCTCCTTCTCTGCCTTCACTGCGTCTTTAGCAGACAGACGGAGGTACCAGCAACAATCCACATCCCCAAAACTCCCATAGCGTTCATCACTTCTTGGACTCTTCTACCAATGTCGTGGTCGGACATGCCGACTTTAGCTACCTCGAGATGGTTTCCATCAACACCGTCATCTTTTAAGAGAATCACCTAGAATAAAATACACCATACTTCGTCACCTCTCTGCTTGCTAGGACATTCTGGTTGTCCGTCTGTGACGCTCCCAGTGGCCATGGGGTAGTCCATCCGGTCGATGGCGGGGCGAGCTTTCCTACTGTCTTACGTTGGGTTGCGCTATACAACCTTTCGTCTTTTGCTACTAGACAATACGACAGACGCACGAATACAAGCTTCCTCGGAAGACCGTCCTCGGCTCCACACTGCAACACCTTCAGCTCGTCTCCTTTCTTGAGTAGATATTCTGCACGAAAAAGTCCTGACGACATCCTTACGGTTCGCCAAGACCGACTGCACGTTTCTCCTGCCGCCCCGAGCTCGGCAATCGCGATACATCTTCATGATAGCACCAAGCTGAACCCAGCAGTAGCTTGCGAGGTGGCCGGGTACGACAGATCTTGTAGTTATCCCAGCGAATGCTGGCAGGCAAAACTAATCCGCTCAATCCGTATGGTAGGCTTTCGCGCGGATTGCGGCGAGCACATTCCCAATTTCCTGGCTGAAGCCGAGTAGTATCGAGATGCGGTTGATGAAATTGCTCGTACTCACAGTTGCAGCTTTTGCTGGTGTCAATGCTGCGTCGATCGATCATGACAAGGTGCAGCCGTTCGCACAACCCGAACCGATCACGGACTCCGAGAAAGCCGCCGTCAAATTCAAACCTTCGCTTGCCGTCGAGCGTGGGTGTCACCCGTACCCTGTTGTGAACGCTGCTGGGGACACAAGTGCTGGTTTAAAGGGGACTGGAAAACCCGATAGCGACTGCCAGGGCTCCCCATTGGGGTCTCAAGTGTACAGTCGATCCAAGTGGTATGGGGACAAGTGGGCCATCATGTACGCCTGGTACTTCCCCAAGGATGTCACGCGGTGGCGCTTCCTGCTTGGCAAGACTGGCGTTCGTCACGACTGGGTGAACTTGGTAGTGTGGCTGGACAACCCTGCCATTGAATCGCCCACGGTCCTAGCAACCTCCGCGTCGACGTACGGTACTTCGTACGTGGTAAGCAAGCCGCCCAAACGATCCGACATTATCAACGGCACCACGCCGAAGATGAGATACGACGAGGACGGCCGCGAGGGCTATCACACTATTTTCCAATACCATGTGGAAGGCGAGTATCAGGACCTTATCCAGTGGGAACAGTTGACGGATGAGGCTCGCGCAGCTTTGGAGAACACGGACTTTGGTGACTTTGCCAACGTGCCTTTCAACGACGCCTACTTCGAGAGCAACCTCAAGGCGGCGTCAACATACTCCGTGTACCGACGTCGCTACGGCACAGAGACGTATTCGATTTGGGAATAGGGAAACAGTGATCGATCTTAAGCAACGAAGAATGAACTTTAAATGGACACACACTGTTCTCGATATGTACGGCCACTCGGCAACATTTGTAGATGCAACATACAACCCGCGATTGCAGCGCCCTCTCCTGGTTCTTCAAGAGCGGCGTAGAGCGTGATCGTGTTTCTTGTTGCATCGTGACCAAAATGTAAAGTATTCCCGAAGACGAAAAGTTTGCTTGTTGCTGTCCAGGACTGGCTGGCGAGCACTTGGCAGGAATTACCGATGAAACAGAGCCAAAAGCGACGGTCAAACATTGGCGCTAATGGCATCAGTGATGTCGGGAAAGCAGATCCGTTAATTATCCCAGCGAATTGTGCTGATGGGGCAACCAACCCAATGTACTGACTACTCATCGAGAGTCCCATCCCAGTGAAGTATGCTCAGACCGTACCTCAGAGGTACTACCTCTACTAGTAGTTTGTGCAGATGGTGCGCCTCGGATTCACTCTCCAACTTTCGTACTACCAGCCACGACTGCCGACTTTCAAGATGAAGCTGCGTGTGTTGACCGTGCTAGTAGTTGCAGCTCTCACCAGCATCAACGCGGCCTCAATCGACCATGACGCAGTGCAGCCGTTCCCACAGCCGGAACCAGCCACCGATGCCGAGAGAGCAGCCGTCAAGTTCAAACCCTCGCTTGTCGTCGAGCGAGGGTGCCATCCGTACCCGGCAGTGAACGCTGCTGGTGATACGAGTGCCGGACTCAAAGGCTCGGGGAGGCTTGCCGGGAGTGTGAGGGCTCCGAACTTGGCTCGCAGGTGTACAGCCGTTCCATGCTGTACAGTGGCAAGTGGGCCATCATGTACGCTTGGTACTTCCCGAAGGACGTCACGGAGATCCTTCTCCCAATCTTCAGGGGCACTCGGCACCGCTGGCTTAGTGCCGTCGTGTGGATCGACGACCCGGCACTGGAGTCGCCGACGGTTCTGGCTCTCTCGACACAGTCATCGAACACTGGCAGCTACGACAAGAACATTCCCGAGCTACCTCGATGGCAGCACTACTAAAGTGATGTATCGAGAGAACCAGGGAGCCGGGTATCACGTTATTGTCCCCACCACCGAGAGCGGCGAATTTCAGGACCTCATCCAGTGGGAACAGATGACGGACGAAGCTCGCCAGGCGCTCGAGACGACGGACTTTGGCGAGAACAACAACGTGCCTTTCAACGACGCGTTCTTCGAGACCTATCTCAAGTATGCGTCGACGTACTACGGCTACAGGCGCCGCTACGGCTCGTACAGCTACTCCATGTGGGATAACTCCCAGAGTGGCGAGGAGGAAACACGAGCTTATCTGTCTAGAGAACGATCCCTTCAATTGCTAAAATCAAGTTTCGAAGAAGTTGCCTTTTTCACGTCGCATATTTAAGATGGCTACATGTTGTCGATACCTAACTTTGCGCCAGCCATTTTGACATGAGTGAGCTCTACAAGGAGGCGGCGCTGCTGCACAAGCTGGAGCAGCGGCAGGGCGGGCTCAAGAGTCTGGCGTACGCAGAGTCCACGGTGCACAAGCGCAGCTCCTTCGCCCTGGTCTGCGAGACGCTCCGCTACAAGCCGCTGCTGCGGGAGCTGCTGACGGCAGTGCCGGAGTGCCGCAAAGCGCTCACGAGCAAGAAGAGCAAGAAGGACACAAGCCCAGAGCCTCTCGCGCTGGTGTTCGTGGCGCTCTACGACATGCTGTTTGGCCGCCAGAAGATCCAGGGCGGCGGCTTCGTCAAGAAGACGCTGATGCAGCACCAGGCGGCGCTCCGAGCAGCGTTGGCGCGCCTCAAGATTAAGAAGAAGGTGGCGACCAACGAGGCACTTCTGCCGCCCGAGAACCGCCACCAGCACCTCGCTCTGCCACGCTACGTGCGCGTCAACACTCTGCTGGCGACGTCTGAGGAAGTGGTTTGTAAAGCAGTATGACGCCAAGCAGGACCGAGACGTGCGAGACCTACTGGTGCTGCCCTCGGGGACGGAGCTGCACGAGCACGAGATGGTCAAGAACGGGAAGCTCATTCTGCAGGACAAGGCCAGTTGCTTCCCGGCCTTCGTGCTACAAGGAGAGCATGCAGACGCCCAAGACAAGCGAGGAGACGTCATTGACGCGTGTGCGGCGCCTGGCAACAAGACGAGTCACGTGGCCATGCTGCTGCAGCAACAGGATGGAGACGATGAAGGCGATGATGCGCCAAAGCGTCGTGTGTTCGCGTTCGATCGATCGCCCAAGCGACTGGAGCTGCTCAAGCGACGGATGCAGCTGGCGGGTGCTGCCAAGCGCGTGCAGGCAGAGCTGCAGAGTTTTCTCGAGGTGCCGGTGGACGGCGACTTGTACTGCAACGTGCGTAGCATCCTGCTAGACCCTCGTGTTCTGGATCTGGCATGACAAATCGGCTTGACCATTTGCTCGATATTGCCAGCGCGCGCGCCCGTGACAAGGTACAGGAGCACGATACGGATGCAGGGGCCGAGCACGACGCCAAAGCTGAACAAGAAGAAGACACAGCCAAGCGCTTACAGTCACTTGCGGATTTCCAATTGGAGGCTTTGCGCAAGGCCTTTTCGTTCCCGCAGGTCGAGCGCGTTGTCTACTCCACGTGCTCTATTTTCCAGAAAGAGGACGAGGAAGTGGTTGCGGCGGCACTGAAAAGCGAGGAGAATTTGCGTGCGTCGCGTCCGTTTGCGTTGAAGCCAAGCTTGACGACGTGGCCCCGCCGTGGTCTTGAGGTCGCAGGTCTGTCGTCTGACCAGGCCAAGGCGCTGGTGCGTGCGAACGGCCTCGAGGACTCGACGAATGGGTTCTTTGTGGCATACTTCGAGCGCGCTGACAGAGCTGGTGGGGAGGAATCAACGAAAGTTGGAAGGGAAGTGATTGCATCAAAAGCTGAATCTCCACCCCAATCTGCTGCGAACGATATCGCTGGAGCATCAAGCCCTTCGGCAGGTGCCGGGAGGAAGCGCAAGGCTCTGTCAGCAACGCAGAGGAAAACCGGAAGCGACGGAAGCGTGAAAAGCGAAAGCAGAAGCATGGACAGACAAAAGTGCGGAGTGATAATGGTGATGAGGAATAACTTTTGCATCAGTACTATGGCCGTAGAGCGTCGATCGAGTGAACGCGAGGCAGTTCAGGAGCCCTTCGAAGTCATGGTTTATCCAGCTGCTGCAGCAGCACGTAGGCCACCGCGTAGTCCCCATCGTGTGAAAGCGATACGTGCGATTCCTACCACCACAGAGCAAGTGAGAAGCCAGTTTAACAGCAAAAAGAGACGAGAGCTCTTCCAATACCACAAGTCGCAGCTGCTTGGCCAGTGCTGCTGTCGCCCCAGCGAACTGCAGCCGCAGCGCCTTGGAGTTCTGCGTCACAGGCAGAGCGGTGGGAACTGCGGCCCTTTCCAACCCCTTCTTCTCCACGTAAATCTCAGGGAACAGCACGCGGTAGCGCTGAAGGCCTTGAACGCCGCCTCCTTGACCGCCCAGCGGGACGCCAGGAAGGCCGCGCGCTCGCCGATCGGCCGCGCGTAGAACTCCTCGATCTCGGTCGGATGGAAGGCGCGACGCAGCAGTCGAGTCCCGAAGCGCGCGAAGCTCCGCTCGAAACGCGGCACCAGCGCCACGTCCACGCCGATCCCATACACCCGCCGTGCCATTGCCAGGGGGAATGGCCGCTACTACGTAGTACTACGTAGTATATATTATTCAAAGCTCATTCTTCATTTTCATGGCGACACAAGTGCACACTCCTACGGACGTGACCGAAGCAGGCAGACTCGATGCGCATGGCAGGCAAGCATAACACGTAAAAAAGCAATTACATAGAGGACATTTTGCGCGATCTTCCATCCTAGAATACGTTCGTTAACGGGGCCGTCCCAATTGCCAAGCGGGGTCTTGCAGAGTCCACTCGACGCGCACTTACACCGAACCTTCCACGACGCTCGGCTTCTTGTCCTTGTCCTCGTCCTTGTCCTCCTCCGTGAGTGCCGTCACGCCGGCCTCCACGTCCTCGTCGCTATCCGAGTCGCTGTCAGACTCTGACGCGTCGGCGTCTTCCTCGGCAGCGGCGGCAGCCTCTTCGGCCTCCACATCCGCGGCCAGCACCGACTTGGCCGATGTGCGCTTGCGGCTCTTGGCGATGGCCACGCCGGCGATGCCCACGATGCCGACTGCGGCACCGATCAGACCGCCGAGCACGGCGGGCTTGCTACCGTTCTCCTCGATCCACTGCTTGGCCTCGGCGGCGTACGAGACGCTCTGCTCCTGGACGGCAGACGTCTCCTTTTTCTTCTTCGTCTTCTCCTTCTTCTTCTTCTGCTCCTCTTGCTGGGCCTCCTCCTGCTTCTTGTCCTCTTCCTTCTTCTGCTCCGGCTGGGTTTCCTTCTTGGCCTCCTTCTTCTTTCTCTGGACGGGGGCATCCTTGACAATGTCCAGGTCTACGTTTCCCTTGTGCACGCGCAGGTGGATGGACTTGGCTCCTTCGGGCACGTCGATGATCTCGTCCACGATTTCGCCCTCATCAAACTCGAGCTCCTGGTTGTAGTCGTCGTCGTCGTCGATGGTCACGTCCACCGAGCCGTCGTCCAGCTCCACGGACGCGTCCAGCTCACCGCTGGCGTCCAGACTGGCCGAGGCCGAGAAGTCCAGCAAGCCCGAGGCCGACAGGTCCAGCTCCTGGTCGCCGTCGCCGGTGTAGTCGAGCCCGTCGCCGGGGCTAAGTCGACGTCCACGTCGCCGTCGCCGCTCACATCCAGGTCGACATCCTGCGAGCTGTCGATCTCCAGCTCCTCGCTGCCGTCCAGAGTCACGTCCGCCTCGTCCGAGCCCTGCAGCTGCGTCTCGTACGAGCCGTCCACGTCGTACGAGTCGTACGAGTCCTCCTCGTCCGTGGTGTCGTCCGAGGTCGTTTGGGTCGGCTGCTTGACCACCTTGGGCGCGTACTGCGTCGTGTGGTGGATACCCGCCAGCGCGCGGCGAGGTGCGGCCGCAGCGCGTTTGACGGCTGCACCAGGTCCGACGCGGCCATCGTGGACACGCACAGCGCCAGCGCCAGCGTCGTCTTCACAGAGAGCACCATGCTTTGAGCGACAAGATAAGATACGGGTGGAGAGGCGCGAAATCCGTTCGCTGGAGCGCGAGTCCGATAGTGAGCGCTCAAAAGGCAAGCAAGGAAAAATCAGGTTGAAAAGCACCCAGACCATAGTCAAACCAAGTCACATGCACGGTAGTCAAAAATCAAGTCACATGCAACGAGCAAGAACGTGCTGGTCGACAGCGACGACGTCCCGCACAAGAACTCCCCTTCGCAATGCGCCAGGATGCGCACAATGATCTCTTTGGCTCTGTCGGGACTGTAGACGAGCTGGTTATATTCTTGGTTCGTCGCCTTTGCTTCCACCCTGTTCCCCGACGCCGACATGGTGCCTTTGTCCTGATCCACTCCCTCCGGTCCAATTCGAGCTACCGCTGTGAATCAAGCTTCCGTCGACAACTAACAGCTTCGTGTGGACGTTGTACGACTTGTGTGCGCGCGGTATGTACACTGGCACCCCGTTGCTGATCAACAGCTCAAAAATCAGCCGGCTGTCTCGGGTCCACAGCCACGGGTTCGTCCAGGCGATGACGCGGACGCCCTTCCTAAACCTTTCCACTACTTCCTGGGCCAGCCTCAAATGTGTCCACTCGAATATCGAGAGCTATCTTCGCGGCCTGGATGAGTTCCAACTGCGTCGCCTGACCGTTGCAGTCCTCGGCCAACCAGTCGTCTTTATCGCGCTTCATGAGCTCAATCTCCGCCATGACCTCGTCGTGTAGGAAGACCGCGGTATCCCCGCCACTTTCGCTAGCATCTCGTAGCTGTAGGAGCCGATGTCCTTGCCGTCCTTCGCAGCCCATATCCGGATCTTGGCGGCCGCGTCCGAGATGGCGCGACCCTGCATGACCCGCGGCTCGTTGCGGTGGCGCAGGAGGTGGTTGATCCCTCTCAAAGAGTGGTGCGCGCCTCTGGCAATGGTAGTCTTGTCGAGCAGCGAAGGCAGCCTCGCGCAGCGCGAGCAGCGTCTCCTGCGCGCTTCTTACGCCCGTTCAGGTTCGCCAACAAACTGGTTTTCTGTAAAAGCAGTTGGTACACAAACTGTTTTTCTTGCGGCACAGTCATTCGCGCGCGTTTTGACTTGGTTTTCGTAAGGTCCATCTGGCAAAACTTCCCGGCATCATTTTCAAAAAAACGAGTTGTTGTACTTGATTTCAGTATGACCTGGCTAAGTATGTGTCGGAAAGTTTTGCCCGTAGATTTTGACTTGATGTTTGTATGAACTCAAATAAGTCGCGTTTATCTGTTTAACTTGACATCAAAGTTTGTTTAATTTGACATCTAAGCAAAACAAATATTTACGGAGATAGACATATGCAAAACTATTTACAGATAGCCATTATAAATATATCGGAATAGTTATGGTTGAATATGACAGTTTATCCGACTTCATTACGAGTTTGTATACATCTTAAAAGCCAACGAAAGTTCAAATAGAAATTATCAACCAATCGCTACGCACCTGATCCCAAGTTTTGACCAATGACATGTCTGGAGAAAAGGCAAGTCGTGTAAGCCAGCCATTCCGACGTATCGGGTCGGAAAGCTCCGTTAAATATATGTATCTCCTCTCAAAACGGCAGTCAAAAGCATATCACTCACATATTTTCCGTTTATCCGACTAGTGAGGCATGGGTTTAGAGGAGTTGGCGCCCGGCAACACCAAGCGTGCGAAGGCAACTGCAGTGGCGGCATTTATGAGGTTTCTTAAGTCAGAGGGTGTGAGTGAAGAGTACGTGCGTGTGTGTATTGAGCGTGATGAGAGTGGGAGGTGTTTTGTGTCCGTCATGGACAAGTTTGGAATGCATCTCGCTTTTAACGAAGGCAGGAAAGGCAAGCCGCTGGCTCGAAACACCTCGATGCAGTACTATCGGCAGGCAAAACTTTGGCTGCTCGATCAGTTTCCTCAGCATCGAGCCTCATTGGAAACTCGCCTGCTCAAAATGGGGAAGACTCTCGACAGTTTTTGCGTGAAGCGTGACGGTGGCGGCTTTATCAGTAAGGCGCCACCATGTACAAAGGGTGACTTAAAACGAATGCTTGTGTATTTGTATGTTAATGCGAGCTGCTCTACTGACTACCAGGATGCTGCGCTGTTGTGTCTCCTGTGGCACTTGTTCGGGAGAGCCTCGGATCTTGCGCTTCTCCGGAAGACCAACGTGTCCATCGATGCCGGCAACATTCTCTTCGTGCGCTTCATCCGGATGAAGACATCCGAGGAGCAAGGTTTGTCCCTCTTCCCTGGAACAGAGTTCGAGACCTGCCCGTTGCTAGCAATGGCGCTGGCCCTGGTCATGCAGACGGCACCGTCGCCCGACGTCATCGACAACATGCCCGAGACGCCCGCCCAAGCTGCCATCTCGCTCACTCCGGACGTGCCATTGTTGGAGGTCCTTGACCACCCTGTTGAGTCTACTGGGCTCAGGCCACCGACGACAGCAGGAGCAGAGACGACCCCAACCATCTACTCCCACGTGAACCGCGTGCTGGGCCGGATCGCTGCAGCTGCTGGAGTCACTACAGCGCTGACGTCGCACTCCTTCTGGCGTGGCGGTCCTCAGCACGCCAACGAAAGCGATGAGCTCACGGCACGGTGGATCTTCGACCGAGGTGCCTGGAACATGAGCACAACAAACAAGGAGTTTAACTACATTTTCAACATCAGCAAAGAAGATCACAAGGTTAGCAAGATACTCGGTGGGCACGAGGCGAAGGCATCTGTGGTGCTGCAAAACTTGACAGCATTCGACTCGAAGACGAGTGACACGATCTCCAGATTCCAGCACCTCCTGTTCACCACTGCCACAACCTCCAAGCCGCCCGCAACAACGTTAATCAAGCTGTTCTCGACGTCCTCACCTTAAGTGTGATCCGCCACTACCCGTTGTTGAAGACCTTGAACACTGAGGCCCCTGCTGTCATGCGCATCGATAGCTGCGTTGCGGAGGCAGGATGCCCGTTCGCTGAATTCTTAGCGTGGTCGTCACATCTTGCTAGTCCAGAGCCGCCCTGCGGTGATAGCACACCTTCACCTGCAAAGCCCACACCCCAGCAACCGACGAAACCAAGCGCAGAACAGAAGATCATCAATCACCAGGCTGCTGTGATTAACCACTTTATCGAGCACGTCCAGCGTCAAGATGCTCGCATGGACGCGCTTGAGGCTAAGCTGCAAGCTCCTTCACGCAAACGAGACAAGGCGGCAACTAGCGCGCCCGATGTCAGTCATATCAAGAAAAAGCAGCACAGGTCAGCAGTGACTCACCTTCACGCGACTTGGTACGCTTGGTACGCTCAAGAACCACCGATGTGGCGGGCACCGATCACGAAGCAGCAGCGACCCGAAGCCAAGCAGGTAGTTGCCTACATGAAGCTGTTCTTGGATGACGGCTTTGTCCTCGACACGATGGCAGCAAACTTCCGCGACCAGGTGCTATCCGTTGGAATCCGCGCGGAGAAGTCAGTCGCTGCCTTTCTCGACGAACATGGCATCAGCTTGCATGGCTCCGGTGCCGTCCTTAAGCACCTCCGTTCTCTTCACCGCTCTGGCGCGTTGAATTCCAAGATTGAGCGGCACGAACAGCTTCTGCAAACCCCTGCTATCCAAGATTCTGCCCCCGGATACGCACAGAACATTTTGGAACAGATTAGGCGCTGAACACAGCCGAATACACGTTTAGTCTCCAGGTCAACTATAACACCGAACACGCGCTGATGCCCATACATACGCGTCGCCACGCTCTTGCCCCCTCGTTTTCGCTCGCCCTGCTTCTTCCACACACAAACGTAAGAGATACCTCAGGTGGGGTTCGAACCCAACGACCTTCCCTTCCGGGTGCTCTACCACTGAGCTACTGAGGTGGGGGTTAGTACAGCTCAAGACAGGGGTATACTCGTTGGAGGCCCGAGGGGAATTAACACCGCCACAGTTCTTCGTGGCGGGCGACAACCCTGCTAGCCGCGCCGTGTTCAGCACGGCCCCTTCAATACACCCTCCTGGGCGGTCACTCGGGCGCTGACACGCGTCGGCGAGTTTCGCGTCGCCAAAGCCAGTCATTCGTGCCGGCGTATTTACTTTTTTCGAGTTTTATGGAACTATGTACAATTTGTATAAGCATACTCATTTCAGCATTTCCCAGGAGGTAGCTTGAGTTTTGTATTTATACAAACTACTAGTGTGCGTCGGAAAGGTCGGCGGTCGGATAAATTTTGGTATGGAATATATAGCGATAAGCTATATACACTCCTGGACAGAATATTACGGCCACCCCGATTTTCCTCATAATTTTTTTCTGCGAGTTCCAGCTCGCTATTTAGATATGTCTTGCAGACATCCACGAGTAACATACTTCCGACCAAAAGCTTGCGGAATTCGCACTATGAAGACAGGTTCCAATACAAAAAATCAAGTGTCGGTGCTGAACAAAATAACGGCCGGCCTGATGAATACAAATGTTAAGTCAAACGCATGCAAATCATTGTGCCATTAGCTTTAGTAGTGAGTCTTGTTACCCTGCTTTGAGATGACTTCGATGCAGCGGCCAGGCATCGAGTCCACCAGCTTCTTTAGATAAGCTGCGTCAAGAGCATCCCAAGCAGCTACAATTGCACCCGTCAAATCTGCGACGCTGTCGTACTGCCTCCCGTTGTAGTACAAAATCTGAGCCATCATGGCCCAGACATTCTCGATTGGATTCAGGTGAGGCGAACGAGCTGGCCAATCTAAAACGCAGATGCTCTCCTCCTTGAAGAACTCCATCGTGAGCTTCGAGCGGTGGATGGATGCATTATTCTGCTGGTAGATGTAGTCGATGCCATGGTGGAAGTGAGCAAACGGGAGCATAAACTCCGACACTGTGTAGACATAATGCTCGGACGCCTGACGTCCCTGTAGCACCGCTAGCTTCGACTTTCCTGCAGCACTAAAACTCCCCACACCATTACAGAGCCGCCACCATTCTGACGACGCACCGTCTGTCTTCCAGGTCGCCTCACGTCACGCCAGTACTTGCGGAGCCCATCTGGCCGTCGAGGTTGAACTTTTTCTCATCGGAGAACACAATACGAGGCCACATGTCCGGCTGAATAATCATGCGCTTAGCCCAGTCGAGCCGTGCCATCTTGTGTTGCTTGGTCAGGGAAGATTGTTGTCCATCTTCGCATATTCCGGCCAGTCGACGCCAGCCAAGAGACGTCGAAGCGTTCGCGTCGAGCACGGGCACACGAGGTCTTCCTTCAGGCGAGCCGAGCTGTAGTCTCCTGTGGCAGCTTTCCTGACAACGCGGCGTGCCAGGCGTTCTGAAATGGTCGGCTTCCTGCCTGCTGGACGTCGGAGACGCTTACCATTCAACGCTCTCTGCACACAATCACGCGAGCGCTTCACTTTCTTCGCAATAGCTCTAATACTAAAGCCACCTTCGCTGAGTCCTTGAATCCGCCCACGCTCTGCCTCGGTCAGCGATGGTCCTCGCCCTATCTAGTTGCAAAATGGCAACGAGAGCGCAGCTTTAAGAGCTTGCAACCAGCCATGCCACTGGTGGTGGAGAACGTCTAAAGCTAATGGCACAATGATTTGCATGCGTTTGACTTAACATTTGTATTCATCAGGCCGGCCGTTATTTTGTTCAGCACCGACACTTGATTTTTGTATTGGAACCTGTCTTCATAGTGCGAATTCCGCAAGCTTTTGGTCGGAAGTATGTTACTCGTGGATGTCTGCAAGACATATCTAAATAGCGAGCTGGAACTCGCAGTAGAAAAAAATTATGAGGAAAAATCGGGGTGGCCGTAATATTCTGTCCAGGTGTGTATACCGATGCCGCACGACTATACTGCACTGTCTGCAACACGTAGTCAGCAGCAGCCAAACAACAGCGCTGTACAAGTGCAGATTGAAGAAGTGAGCGCGCCCCTTTTGTACTGCCTTAAACATTCGGCTGTTCAGCACAAAACGAAAGAAAGAAGGATATCAAAGCGAACTGGTGCAATAAACATCACTTTTGCGATGGAGGGACAGTCACGAATGGGAAAGCTCCACCTCTTTTTGACGGAGTGAGTTGTAGGTCGCGAGTCTAAAAGAAAAAAGGCTCGATTATTGCAGACTCGACTGTCTGTGGATATGTCAATGCGGTCGTCGATCTGTATAAGCAGCAAGTCGCATTACGAGTCAACTCCAACAATCATCCTCGGTCCCCCAAGCACATCCCGTCAGTCCACCTGGTGCAAATGCGAATACCAGTCAGCAGCAGCAGTCTTTAGCTCCACTGAATCCTGTTGTCATCCCACAACATGAAATGAACCGTAAGATCACGTCCGTTCGCAAACTATGTGTGTGTGAGAGGGGATGGCATCCGACTTGATGAATCAGCCTTCCATCGAACACCTGGGGAAACGTATGGAACAAAATGGAGAGCGTCAGCAAAAGAATCGAAGTTTTTCGAGGCGCCATTACATCGTCAAGTATGTACAACATTTGGTAGCTCATGGACTCACAGTATATGCACCAATCCAGAGAGCATACTCTGAGCGCGGGCACCGAAGTCTTGATGATTTCTCGAAATGGCTGCGTAGCAAGAAAATATTTTAGTACAAATTAGTATAATAATGTTGACTGCTTACATTACACGACATGGCCAAAGGCTGTCAAGGATATCGCCCCATGCGCAGTGAAGCTTCTGTCATCTAGTGGGAGCAGATGGCGGGCGTGAAAGGCACATTATACGCCTTCTTGGAAAGCAATCTCCAGGGTAACTAACGACGCGATCACTCGATCCGAAAAGTGAGGTCTGAAGGAACGTAATGGACTGGATCAAGTGTTGCTGGCAGACAGTAACGTTTGATCAGCCTTGCACTTCGAAGTACATGTACAGCATTCGCAATCAATATTCAGTAGACATACGTTTTGTTTTGCAAATGACCTCGCGCAGCAATGTTAGCTTTTCAGATGGTTCGTTGCGCCGTGGCTGTAAACTGTGCAAAGGGTCCAGCTACTTGCTGTGCTCGCCCTACAGAGGTAGTGTTGAAATGGACTTGAGCGGTAGAACGAACTTTGGAACTGAGCATTGACTCGCCGCTGTCGGCCTCCGCGCTCTAGCCTATACACATGTACTTGGTCCAATCTGCTGTTCGATACCTTTCAAGTCTACCAGCGCCGCATCCGCTCATGCTGGGCGCCAACGCCGATCTTATCGCCATCAGGTGCGCACGCAAGTTCCAACAGGTAGGCTCCCGTACTCTCGTCCCCTCTTGCCCAGTTCACGACTAACTCTGACTGCTCTGCGTGTGTCTGCTGCTGTTAAGTGTTCCACAGAGGGAGAAGATTCGAGTCTCTCTGCGAATTGCCAACACACTCAGAGAAGAATGAGAGTACAGGTGGTGCACCGACGAGCTGGTGTCTGCGTAGTGAAGAAAAGTCAGGCACAACTCCCTTCAGTCGGCCAGTGTTTTCCTGCCAAGGGCGAAGGTTGGTTCCATGTCATCGACGTTCAGTAGCTCGATCTGGCACTAAGACGCACACTGCCCCAAATGAAGGTGATCTAAAGATCTGTCGGACCAACACGCTGGCGCTGGGGTAAGGGCACTACTGCGTCCTGCTTTTCAAGAAAAGCGACAGGTCCAGAACTTCGCCAGTGTCAGGTGATAGGCGTGGACTTCTTTGCTCTCTCGATGCACCAATTTCATGGCGGTGCCTTTGAGGTGAGCTGAATGTTACCGTTGGGCGAGATAGGGAGAACTGCTCGCGATTCAAGCTCGGCATCATACCAGCGATGGCGACGACCGATTCTGAAAAGCGGTATGGGCAAAGGGTGAAGCTCAGGAACGTGTTTCGGGAAGTACGTGATGGCCCACTTGCCGCTGCAGAGTATCGACCGACTATACCACCTGAGACCTTGGCACTCTCCGTCAAGTCTTGCTGCTCCCTTGAGCTCAGGACTCGTATCAGCGCCAGCGTTTACTGCAGGGCAGGGGTGACACCTAGTCTTGATGACCAGCGAAGGCTTAAACTCAACGGCAGCTTGGTTATTAGAACGGGCTCCACCGTGTCATGATTCTTCGCAGCTGCTCCAACATTCGAGAGGGCCACCGACGACGATCAACAAACGCAGCTTCATCGCGAACATATCAAGCCCGGTGGAGGAGGCTGCCTGCGAAATTGGAGAGTGGAGGAATAGTTCGCGATCACGATAAACTGGGCCGCATTGCCGACGTTGTCGTTCGGTGGCAACGGCACGGTGTGGCACTGAATTCTAACATCACCATCGGTTGGCAATTTGTTCATTCACTTCTGTTCTTCCTGAGGAGAGTAATGTATAATTCGAGACGACGTCCTCGGGATCAGATACGCAGTAGTATTTTCAATGCTTCCGCCACTCCAGCGCCACTGCGGCTGCCATGGCGCAGAAGAGAGCTGATCCACGAGCTGGTGGGGCGCAGTCGCGAGCGTGTCGTGCAGGTGCGCGCCGGTAACAGTCTGCATCGCGTGCTGCAGCAGGGTGTGTTGTCCCAGACGCAAATGACTAGGTCGTTGCCGAACCTGCCGCCGCCAATTGCCATCTTGCCCAAGTTCAGTTCCAAGAAGGACGATCGGACGGACGTGAGGAACGCAAGAAGACGGCGAGACGCCCTGCCAGTGGTTGGCGCTGGCAGCCTGCTGCACCTTCCCGAGGAGGCGTCGTCCTTCGATCAGTACCAGCACTTCATGGACAGCAAACTCTATCGCGTCGAGACGCTACGTCAGCGTCAGCGTCGTGCTGCCTTGGCCCCGAAAGCCGATCTGCTCGAGAAGCTGGCAGCAGTTTGTGCGGCAGCAATGGCCGAGATGGAGGCGGAGACCAACTCGGACGCGGTGCGGGAGTCGCTCAGAGAGAAGCTGTTGCGTGCAATGGCGCTGCTGCGAACTGGACGCGCCTTTGAAAACGCCAAGAAGTCGGCGCCCCCACCGGCTCCCGCGTACGCGAAAATCAAGAACGCCCACCTCGCTTTCCTCGAGTTCAGGCGGGATGGCGCGAACCAAAAGCATGTTCACCCGTGAGTGAAATGTCGATAATTCATCTGACGAGTGTGCTCTGACCGCATTGTAAACGCTATCACAGGAGTGCTGGGATGCAAAATGGCAACACGTCCACCAAGACGCCAATCCACTTTGGAGACCAAATCTGCCTGCTGTCAGTCGTCTCGGATACTCTGTTCGGAATTGGGACTGACGGTCGCAGCCACGCCGTGAACGACAACTCGGCCGGTCCTCACATGACTTTCACCGTCGTACGTCAATCTGCTTTATTGATCAGCTTGTCATTTGTTGTTTTGGCTCACCGCTTTCCCAGGTTGACTTCCGAAACCCGTCGCGCTACGACGAGGTCACGGCCTCCGATGACTTTTGGCTTCGTGTAGACCCGGCGTTTCTGGCGCCTCGAAAACGCTTTGACCCTCGCCGTCTCTACTTCCACCAGGACTTGGACCAGACAAATGAAGGTGACGACGGTGAGGATCTGCCATCGCTACTCAGCGACACGAACTACTATCTGGGTTGTCCCGGGTGGCTTGACGATGAAGACGATGACGACCAAAAGGAGGTGACGGCGCTGGAAAATGCACACGCAAGGACCCAACACAGCAGTCTTCGATGGGGCCGACAACGCTTTCGATTGGTGGCGATGAAGGCATGCACGCCTGCGCGAGAATTCTATGGCGATGATGCAGCTACACGCGAGTACAGCGTGGAGACCAATGAAGCGATCATGCGTCTGGCGCGTTGGCGGTTCTTCCGATACACACCTCGTCGACACGAGGAGCAGATTGAGCAGGACGTCAATGACGCTCTAGTCAATTGCTCTGTTGTTTACCTGGTGCTAAGTGACTTTGCCCTGGTGTACGACGAAGAGTTGAAACGCGGTGTGGGCGTGCGCGTGTCGTCCGAGTCGAGTGAAAACGAAGTGCTAACGCTGCACGCCGATGGGAAGAAGGCTCGCAGTCGTTGCCCCACCAGTAGTGGAGGCAAAGTGGTCACTAATGTGGCGCACCTCACCGACTCCGCTCGATGGCAAGTGCGTCTCTTACATCGTTCTGGAGGCGAGAGCTACCTGCACGAGTTAGAATTGGCGATGGCTGCTGTCATAGGCGACGTGCAGAAGGAAGACGGCGCCCGCGTGGAGTGGTTGCGCAAGAAGAAAGATAAACTGGCAGCGAACGAACGCCGATTGCACGTGAACAGCGAGATGGTGACGAAAGCCCGGCGTCAGTACGACCTCGTAGCTGCTGAAAGCAACAGCAAGCTGGAGCAGATCGAGCGACAGAAGGATGCCCAAGCGCCTGGGTACTTTCAGCGACGGCTCCAAGTGCTTAAAGATTTGGAAAACAACCATCGATCGTATGAGATTACTCAACGAATGCACCAGCAACTCCACAGAGTGGTCGAGCTCCCGAGACTCTGAGGTGCAAATGGTTGCAGACTCTATCCATCGTCGCCGCACGATTGCGGGACGTCAACGGCGTTAGAGGGTTCCATCATGCAGGAGCAAATGGCGATTTACGGTCGTTCGCAGTCTCGGACGTTCATGAGGGACTATTTTCGTCAAGCAAGCAAGCGCGATGGAAGGCGACGCTGCTGCTGCCAATGCAGGCTCTCGGCGCAAATCGCTGGCATCACAGATGGAGGAGATGGCCAGCGACGGCGCGTTCCTGCGGGCCATCGAGCAGCGCAGTCCGCAGGTGGGCGTATGCCGCAATATCCTGCGTAAGCCGACGGGGAAGCGCACACTGGAGGATATTCACGTGGTGGGTCATTTGTAACACTGTCGGAAATGTAGTCGAAATAGTTCCGTGGGTTTATCAATTCTATTGCCAACGTTAGCTGAAGTCGTTGTTCGCATCGTCCAAGCTGCTCGAGTTCTTCTCCAACCTTGATGCCTGTTCGTATGCCGCACAGACTGGAATTGATCGCTAGAGTAGCTAACATGGTCGTGTTTGTCCTTTGCATCTCCTCAGTCAAGGTACCGTTGCCTCACGATCGCTCTGGTGTATGGGGTGACTGACTCGCATGTTGCTGTGAAGCTTGATCGGTTGTATCAATCTCTAGAGATTAAGCAGATAGCTGACAAGGGGGCTTTCGTCTTCCATGAGGTACGTTGTCCGCTGCTGCACACTATTCTATTCATGCCGTGTGGCAAGTAACACAAACTCGCTGTTTCCTTTCATGTCAAGGGCGACGATGGTGATAGCTTTTATCTCGTCTACTCGGGTCGCGGTAAGGCAGTCAGCGAATGTTGAGCATAACATGAAGTGAAAATCTCAAATGTAGGGCGTGCGCAGTGGAGGTGCTAAAAAATGAAGTCAACAACCCAGCCCACCCAAACGGAACTATTCACCTGGCGTACTTGGGACCCGGAGATACCTTCGGAGAGCGAGCCTTGCTATCCAACACCGACGTACGCGCAGGTATGCCCCCATTTGGATTATCTCGAAGAAGATTTGTGTACTTACGTCGCTGTTCGTGAATCCAGCGTCCGTGCTGGTTGTAAGTGCTCCGACGGAGCTCGTCTTTATCAATCGCGTTGTGTTTAGCGAACTGCTGAAAGAATCCCATGACTCGAACACAAATACGCTCGAGATAACAAAGCGATTTCGGAGCAACAAGGACATTGTGCGCAACATTTTCATGAGGACCTCGGCACAGCGGTCTGAGAAGGACCTCAAATTCGCGGTCGAGTATTTGAAGAGTGTTAAGTTTTTCTCGCGATTCTCGTTTGAGGTCCGGAAGCAACTCTGCAAAGTAATGCGGCTTGTAAGCAGCGTCACCAATACGGTTCTGTTCGCCGAGGGTCAAGTTGGACGCCATTTTTACATAATCTTCACGGGCTGTGTCGACGTCTCTGTCCGTGCTAAGAACCGCTTCGAGGAAACAATTGAAAATGTGGTGTCTCGGCTCGGGGAAGGAGATTATTTCGGCGAGTTGGCTCTATCGCAAGCCGATGGGCTTCGTCGAGCAACCGTAGTGTGCACTGAATTCTGCGAGTTGCTCGTCCTTGGCCGGGATGAGTACGAACCGCTAATCAAGAAGTACCAAAACGAATACCACGCGCAGTATGCTCAAATGTTGCGGAAGAATCCCTATTTCATTGGTCCTGAATGGGACGACAACACCATCGAGGGCATGTGCTCGGTGATGACAGAGAAATACATCCCTTACAAGGCAGAAATCTGCAAACAGGTACGGACCGCAGAAACATTTCGTGGGGAGTTGACGATGTCAATATAGCTAAGCGATACTGGTCGTGTTGTAGGGCTCTCGCGCATCGGAACTCTTTATAGTCACTCGGGGCGAGTGCCGCATTATCGTCGAAGGCAAACACCCTATCTCGAATGCGCAGCAGATGTACGAGCTAGGCAGATATGGCCCCAACTCTGTTCTGGGTTGCGCAGAGTAAGCGTTGGAATCAGTCGATCTCTTTGGCAGCTTACGCTGACTTGTTCCAATGTACACCCAGAGCGTCAGCAGGAAATTCAATGACATTTTCATCCGAGACTACTCCATCCTTGCGGAGTCGCCCATGAAAATCCTCGTGTTGTCTCGATTCGACATCTTCCACTTAATGTCCGCAGAGGCCCGGGCAAGCCTACAGCGTTCTTCAAGCGGCTACATCCGTGAATCACTTCAGAGTCGCGCGCTTAAGTCGGTCGCATGGGAGAAGTACAAGAAGTATTTTATCGGTGGCGTCATGGCCGAAAAGCAATTGCAAACATTTGGGGGACGGTCGGATATTGCCACCAACAAGCGGATTGCCTTAGGAAGCTCACAGTCCGCTCCACTGCTCCCCCTTAGCGATGGAATTCGAACGCTTGTAGACCCGGGTTCCCTCATGCTGGAGCGTCGTCGATTGGCATCGACTTTAGGTGCCTTGAATTCGGTGCGTCAAGGAAAGCAAGCCGACCAGCCCATGGGATCCCAGACAATCAAAAGTGATGCCAACAGCACCGCACCAGCGGACTCCGATACCTGTAATCAAGCAGCATCCCCGCGATCAACAGCTCGTTGACCAAAAATCGGCATGCCTCGCTTCCACAAGACGCCAGGGAGATTTTGGATCTGCAGCCACGGATGAACAGATCCGCTTCAGGTCTCATTGCGCTGAAGAGACGATCAACTGCGGTGGCAGTTCCTCTGCAAGCGATTCAAGCACTGGGTAAAGCAAACTTGTCACTTTCGGTGCCCGACGGAATCGGCAGCACTTCATCTACTCCAAATCCCAGGTCGTTGGCAGATCACGGCATTGCCAAGATAGCAAAGCTCGACACACTAGATAGAATCAGCGACAAAGCCTCCCTAACACTGGCACGACCTGCTGTGTCTCCAGTCAACACTGAGGGCCAGCAGAACTCCAAAGAGTATCGCAGTGACTTGCGTCGCTGTGGTCGTATCCGCACTGAAAAGGCCGAGAGCATTCTCAGTGCGTCAAAGAATGGTCCGGCAGGGGCGGCTATTGGGACAGCAGCTAGCGCGGCCACGATTTGGGACCCTGTTCACGGTGTTTGCCAGCCCTTCTCCGTGCTGGGATTCATGAAGGAGACCACAGCTCGTCCGCCCTCGCGCGGCATTTCCTTCTCACTCTCCACCATGAGAACCGGCCGACCCACCAAATCGGCGGCTGATCAACTGCGCAAGGCCGCTGCGGCAGCTGTGGACGTCGGCCGCACCGAGTTCACGCGCTTTCGCGTATTCGGCAAGTTCCGCAACATCGACGAAGCGCTGGAGCTGTTCCGCCAGGTGTGCGCCGTGGAGAAGACTGCGGGGATGTCGGAAAGCCGGGACTGCAGTCGCTTCGCCGTATACAAGGAGGACGAGATGACCATGGCACTGGAGAACTTCCCGAGTGACAGCACCGCCAAGAGCGTCCAGTTCGGGGCCGCAGATCTGCCCACCGCCACCGGCCAGCGCTTCGCCTGTGTGAGTGTTTTACAGTTCGCTGGGGCCACCTGCGTGGAGGCTGTGGTGGTGCACGTGTACCAGTGCTTCCCCACCCCGCAGAGTGCCGTGCGCTTCGCCAAGCAGGTGGCCACCACGCTACTGGCCCCGGGGGCCCTGCTGATCGTGCCGCTGTTCGAGTGGGTGGCGCTGACGGAGTTGGAGCGCTTCGACGCACGCAACGCCAACCTGGAGCAGGAGCTGGAGCTGGCCATGCGGCGCGACGGCCGCGAGAGCACGTGGAAGGCGCGCAAGGACGCGCTGAAGAAGAATGGTCATCGTTGACGAGCGGCACAGGCCATCGCTGACGTGCTAGTGCGTTTTAGGCGGCGCTGATTGGGCGACGTAATTCCGTACTATAGACGACTTCTGCTGCAAGAATCCTCTCCCTGCCATGCCGACGGCCGTGACGCTCAACATCTACGACCTGGTGGAGGCCAACGAGTACATGGCGCGTACGTTTACGGGGCTGCGGCGCTCTACTCTGCCTGGCCCATGCTAACTCGCGCTCTCTGTCTGGCTCCAGCGCTGGGGCTGGGCATCTTCCACAGCGGCGTCGAGATCGCCGGCGAGGAATTCTCGTACGCCAGCGGCGCCGGCATCTTCTCGTCCATCCCCAGGGAGGCGCCCGGTACGGTGGACGTCAGACCTTAGGAGACTGCTGCAGCTGGCCTGACGGAGTGAGCTCTTCTATGACAGGCGCCAGATTTCGCGAGTCGGTGGTCATGGGGACCTTCGACGGCAGTTTCCAGGAAGCGCGGCGGCTAGCCTTCTCCCTCGGCTCCGACTTTCAAGGGAAAGCTACAACCTATTCACCAAGTGAGGCAGCACCCGTGTCACCCTGCTGCAGGGGTTGACTCTTCTAATGGCTGAGTGACTTCTTGGCAGGAATTGCAACACATACGCGGATGCACTGTGCCAACTGTTGCTGGGCAGATCTATCCCCGCCTACGTGAATCGAGCGGCCTACTTTGGCTCGTTCCTCGGCTGCCTCATGCCGGCTGATCTAACGGACCAAGCGCCCGTGGGAGACCCCAACTCTCCCCCTCGCGACTCACAACCGGAACTGCTCGACGCTCGGACTTTATCTACACTCCGTTTGCCGGTGGGTTGGCACCTGTACGGCACGTGTTTGAACGGTGAGGTTATTGATTTTTATGCCTGCTCTGGGCAGGTTCCGGGCAAACTGCCGGCGGAGCTTCGGACTCGTCATCGTCATCGGAGCTGTCGACACTGGCCGATCGCCGCGAGAAGGTTCGCCTTGCAGCTTTGCGGCGACTAGGCGATCAGGGGCAGTAGGTGGAGGAGATCTGCATGAACTCTGTCTAATGTGCATGCTAAATATTAGGGGAGTTTCAAGCGGCTCCTCACCTTTGCTCCTTGCTCCAGGTTGGGATACTTGCTTTGCCTCGAGGCAGTATGGGGAAAGCTCCAGTGGTTAGCAAAAGGGCAGTGGACATCTCGGCAGTCGAGCGTCGTCTAACGTCTCGCGGACGGAGACCTGTGCGGGATCTGCTCCATTCGACGACTATGATAATGGAGGCGCCGCGTCAAGTCTTCCTAGCGTGGAGAGCACAATTGTAAGTCGAGAGACTGCAACCCACCAGGCGTTCGCAAAGAGGTGCGAGGCGATGGTATCCTGCGCTTTCTTATCTCATTTGACGAGTTCTTTACTGTTGCTGCTTGTCGTAGTCGGAAAGAAGACTTTGTCTACGCCCCCACCAGCCACTACTTGCGCGTATTAAATGATCACTGCCAATGGGATCAAGAAGTCCGGTCAGCTGTGCTAGTAGTCGTCGGGCAGCCAGGTGATGGGAAATCGGCGCTGTTGGCAAACTGGGCGGAACAACGTCGTCACACAGAAATCGGATCGAGGGAGCTTATTTATGAGCACTACTGTGGATGCTCATACGACAGCGTGAAGTTATCACTCTTTTGTTTCGGTGCATGAACCAGCTGAAGATATCATATAAGTTACGAGACTTTGAGCTGCCGCGGGAGCATGAAGAGGAAAAGCTGAAGTTCTCCTTCAGTCGGTGCCTGGAAGCTGCAGTTGGAAAGGGAGAACACTCTTCAGGTTCAGCATCGAAGCGGAAGAGGTATGTGGTAGCACTTAGACATTTCTCGCTGTTGGTGAAGTACTCAAGCTTACCTGTATTGGAATTAGGATTGTGCTTGTTCTAGACGGGATTGACTGCATACGGACGGAGGATGGAGGGGATTCACTTTCGTGGCTACCCAACACATTTCCTGCTGGTGTCCGCATTATTGTTTCGACGACACAAATTGCCACGAAAGGACAGAGCCATCTCGATTGCTGCCAGAAAACTGTGCGCCAGCCTGCCGTTTTCGACAACGAGTACGTCCCATGAGCTGACTTTGGCTGGCAGACACTAGGTAACATTATTTTTCTTTATATAGCGGAGATCTAATCTATGATACAACACTGGCACCCCGTCCTCAAGAATCGCACACTATTCGAGAGCTTCGCCGTCGCAACGCAGCTTTCATGGTGGTGGAACCACTTGATAAGTCTGCTTGTTTGGACATCCTAGAAGTAAGTGGCGTGTGACCGTATTTTATCACTTGCTCTTGCTCATCGATGTTTTTCTGAATGATGATAACCAGCTATATGAGCTGAAGTTCTCACGTGAACTTGACCCCGAAGACAAAGAAATGATTCTCGACGCTAGAGGAAGCTCTAGTCCCCTTTTCATCCGACTCGTTCTGAATGGGCTTGAGCTGTTTAATCTGGGTGAGGGCGACCTGCGTCATCAGTGGCTTGAACAGGCTTGTCGGAGCAACCAACTGAATTTTATTTTTGAGCTGCTGATGAAGCAGTGGAATACTATCCTGTTGAAAGACCACCTCGTTGATTTTCAAGACCAGAAGGCTAATACTGAGGTATCGGGATCGAGTTTGAGTAATGGCGATCGAAGCGCTGTGGAAGGTGGAACAGGGGTGCGAAACTCGGTAAGAGTCCCTCTACCGGAATTGAACAGTGTCAGTACTGTCGGCGCATTTGCGAAGCCGAGTGGGAGCCAACCTGATCAAACACACATCGAGCAGCTTCAAGTCTCAATTGAGCAGCGGGCACTGCTGGTTCGTCACGTGCTATCTCTTCTTGCGGTCTCTCGCTACGGGCTATCCAGGAATGATTTTGTTCGATTGTTCGGAGAGACTGTTTCGCGCAGTATGTGCAACCAGCTCCTGGTCCTCCTTCGACCTCACTTAATGACGATCCACCGATATGATTGCGGCTCGACGCATCATACCGCAGGGTCTACTGGTCCCAGCACAAACTGTGGCAACCAGGAAAATGCTGCAGATGAGCCAGTTATTTTGTACGACTTTAGCCATAACCAGTTGCGGCTATTTGCTCGCTATGGATTTTTACGCGACGATCAACTGCGAAATTGCTACTACCGCGAGCTGGCCGTATACTTTGAAGGAATGGAGGCGTGCCAGCGTCGTGTTGATGAGTTACCGGTACAGCTGGAGCGCTGCTCGATGTGGAGCGTGCTGCAAAACGCCCTGGTAAATATGAACATGTTCCAGCTGTGGTGGAGTGAGCGAAACCGGCAGGAATTTTTCTTCTACTGGACGGTTCTTTCGCTCAACTCCTCCATGCATGACCCTGTGGACGACTTTATCCGGTCTCTTGATGAATATATTGCGCAGGAAAGTCCGAGCTCGGAGCAGGTGCTGTCAATTTTTCTAATGATTACCGATTTTCTGCGCGCATGGCAAAAGTCAACGAATCCAGCTTTGGCAACCTGGTGCTGAGTCGGCCGAAGCCTCCACAGCTTCAGGAGTTTCTTGCCGGTATTAGCAATTTCTCGACAAAAAATTATCTGAAGGTGAAGCAAAGCGGGTGCACAAAGAGATGGATGCTCTTGTCGTTCACCAAGATGACGGCTACTATGTGCGCAGGTGGCTGTGGACCCAGTTTCCGCTGATCGGTGTTGCGTTTGAGAGTCGAGTCTTCCACAGTGCCTATACGGGCCGAAACCAAGAGAACGATTCTGGTGTCAGAGAGGAATCTATTGGCGCAGCTCCTGGGTCGCCTACTTCGCCGTTGAATGGAAAAGAAACTCGATCGAAGAAAAATCGGACGACGGCGGGGCCATTTTTTCAAGCAAGGGTGCTAACAAAGCCAAAAAGGCTTCTGCTACAATAAGGCGGCGACATCCGCATAAAAAGCCTCTCTCTTTAGGGTCCGACAGCATTTCTGAGAATGAAATGGGGGCGCTAGAGTTTTTATCGGCAGAGAACAGTGAAGGGTCTCTGGGCTCCGTATCGAAGCTTGAGGTCTGGATTCTGTCTTGCGAGGATTGCCATGGCGCTGTCGTTGACACTAATGTTTATGTCTTTGTTGTTGCTATAGAGCCAATTAATGGAGCTCCGGATGAAATACGACCGAATGAAGTTTGTGGTGCGCGAGAAAAACCAAGTTCTCAGAGCGCTCGAATCCCGTGTACGCGACGCCAGGACCGAGATCTCCGCGGCTGGGCAAAGCGCGACACAGGTTGATGACCTGCTCGACAACATCCGCATTGTGAACGACGAAGCCTTGCTTGGTCGCCAGCGCAGCGACTATTACAAACTCATTTTACGAAATTGCGAGTTGAATCTAGCCCGCGACCCGAAAACAATTGAAGATGCCGAGGTGACCGTGGCGAAGTTGAAGCGCGAGGTCATAGAGCTGCAGCAGAAATCGCAAGTGGTGTCGTACGAGAAGCGCCTAGCTAGTCTTGACGTGCCGAAGCTGGTTCAGGTTACGCAAGATAAGGCCTCGATCCACCAGGAAGCTCTGTCGCGGCTGAGATGGCGGCAAGAACTTGACCGCCGTATGTACTACACCAGCCTTTCGTCGAAAGATCGATCGCAGATCATGGTGATGCCGCCGACTTCCGGTCATCCGGCGAATACTCCGAAGAAAAGTGTGCTGTTCACTAATTCAGATGCTCTAAATCACGCGAATGGCACGGACGATTCAAATCAAGCACAGGCTACCGACCCCAATTTCGGCCGAGCAAAGGACAAACTCATCCATATGAAGGAGACGACGCTGGCCCGGCAAAAGAACGCAGAGAACTTGCAGACGTACGTCGGCAGTGCTTACAAGGATGACGGGGTTTTGGGGGCGCTTCGCCACGTTGGCATCAACAAGCCGGAAGAGGCGTTGCTCTGTTGGCAAAACCAGCTTGACCATGCCGTTCAGCTGGAAGAGGAGGAAAAGCAAGCAGAGCAGCGCGTGCTCGATTATCGCGACAAGCTCGAACTCTTACAGACCCAGTTTGTTAATCTCAAGCTCAGTGGCAACTCGAGCGGCATGGTAGATGCCTCGCTAGATGACTCGGGCGCCGGCGACGATGAAGCTTCAACATCAAAGGCCAGCGTCAACGCGAAGATGCTTGAAAAGCAGTTGAGCGAGGCCGTCGCGGTGAAGCAGAAGAAAAAGGAGCGTGCGGCTAGACTGCGGGGCTTGCATGAGAAGCTGCAACTAGGTCTGTTGCACATTGCTCAGCTATTGGGGATATCTTCCGGCAAGCAGCTTAGTGCGCTGGAGCTGGTCGATGCCATCGAGAAGGTGGTGCGAATTGTACTGGGGGACGAGGCGCATCTGCAGGCAGCCCCAGTCCAAGCTTCCGGCACAAAAACAGCATGCGCATGGTCAGTCTCACGGGACAACTCGGGAGACTGCTGGTTTGCCATCTAATACACGCAGCGACGATGACAAGGTGCGCTACAACATTCGTGTGTCCCGCACCGAGAAGCGACAAATGAATCCGTATGTGGACGCGGAGCTGGAAGACGACCGTGAGGACGACGAAGAAGACGACGATGACGATCGAAACAACCCGGGATACGGCAGTACAGAGGCGGAATCAAAGCGATCTCTAGCGGTGGCTGACACCGACCCGAATGCTGTTAAGAAGCGTCGAGACATCAAGAACCGCTCCAAGCTGGAGGTTGAGAAGAAGAAGGCGGCACAGAAGAAGAAGAGTAAAGACTAGCGAGTGTTTGGGTGGTTGGTTTACCAGGGCATTGTGATCTTTTTAGTTATGGGGGCCTTGACGAGTCTCTCACAGCGATAACGCTTTCCTGTTGTGGTGCTGCTTAGGCGTGGTGTTCCTCGTCGTCGTCGTACGTCTCGTAGTCGTCCTCGTCGTACTCATGGTCGTACTCGTACGTCTCAACGGGAGGAGCCTCTGGCACCGCCACCACGAGGCCGTCCAAAGCCTTCTGCAGCACGATCTCCGTGCCCAGTCGCGAGTTGGCCGAGCGGTCTTCGGCGGGTACGTACGTATCAATGATATGGCGCTCCTGCGGGTTGGCGGGCGGCAGCTTGTCCACCCACTCGTTGGAGACCACGACGTGCGACTGTGGGGACGTCGAGCCCTCGCCGAAGAGGCTCTCAGTGTAAAAGTCGGTGCGCACGGCGCTGTGGACGCCACCGCCGCCCATCGAGTCGTCCTTGACGTAGCCCACGTTGTTCATCTCGCAGGCCTGGCGCAACGTCTGGCCGGCACGGCCCTTGACCACGTGGCGGTTGCCTTCAAAGTCCACGAGCGTCACGTTCACACTGGGCGATGGATCGACACACAGCAAGTTAGTGGAGATCTGCACCACCAGAAAAAGCCGAGGGCAGCAGCAGCACAGGAGGAGACGCACATCTTTTCGGCGACGGTGGGGGCAGAGGCGTCCGCAGCGAAGCCGCCGATGAAGCGGCGGGAGGCGGCGCGCGACAGCGCGGAGGATCGCAGAGCTCGACCCAGCATGGCGACGGTGACTGCTTCGGGCTGCGATGAGCGTGGGGCCAGAAGTGCCGAGGGATAAATGGGACTACAAAGTGTACCTTACATGGATACATATACACAATATATATACGTACACCCAAATCGCTGCAATCCTCGCCGAGAAGGCCACGAAGGTCCCCGCCGAGAAGGCCACGAAGGTCCCCGCCGCGCAGGATGGCGGGCATGTACACCAAGATGACGTCCACAGGCTCGTCGCTCATCGTGAACCCGCGCACGATCTCCAAGGAGCTGGAGGCCAAGATCGCGGTGGCCATCGCCAGCGTCATGGCCTCGCACGACGTGGCCAAGCTCACGACCAAGCTGGTGCGCCAGGCCGTGGAGAAAGAGGTGCACGTGAGCCTTACGAGCCACAAGGACGTGCTCAAACGGCTCATGCACCAGGAGCTGCGCAAGATCAAGGCCCAGAAGGTGGCCAAGCGCGCCGCCCCGAGCCATGGAAACACAGCAAACGCCGCGAGGGCGTCGTCAGGGCGCTGCACCGAGTCTACCAGCTGGTCCGGGACGCCCCAAACTTCCCTCCGTGGGGCTGCACGCGCTGCAGACGCTCTACGACCTGCAGACGGTGGAGAGAGGCGACGTGCTGAGACTGGCCACGCTCTACACGAGGCTACTAGGCGCCGTGTGGCTCAAGCAGGACCGACACGCCGACTGGGCGCCAGGATCGGTCCCCACACCCTCGCAGTTCGTAGACGCCATCACGTCCGTCTATTTGGTGGAGCGGACGGGCATCTGCCACGCACGACGCAGCGAACTGCTCGACTTTTGCGACCGATCGCCTGCTGTCTATGGAGCAACGGTGGGATCTATCCAAGCAACGAGGCAAAACGGATACGAGGCTAATGAACTCTTTCACTGTTGTAGGACCTGCTGGGATGGAATCCGGCGGACGGACCTCCACCGCCGAGCGACGTGTCGATCTACGAAAACCTCACTAGAGCGCTTATGCTCTGGCACTACGCGCACCAGCTAGGCATCTCTGTTGGGTTTTCGCTACCGCAGGTGCATAGTGTGAGGAACTTTAGTTTGTGTCTCGTCCTGACCTGCTCTGTCTGTTGTGACTGCTACCGGTATAGCTCCTCCAACACCTTTTGTCAGTGTATCCGTACAAAGGCCCCAGTGACCTTTCTCCTCAAGAGTATGAAGATCAGGTGCACTGGATCACTACGCTGGTTTTCGTGCTGACAAATCACGGAAAACTACGATGCGAAATGGTAAGTCGGGGTGATAGTCCAAGAGCTTACATTGCCGACACCTCATGCGCACGTTCCTTGTGTTGTAACAGGATCTTCTTCCGCACGAGTATTTTTTCCTGCGCCACCACATTGTCTACCACCTTGCACAGCAAAATGTTGCCTTGCTTGCCGAGGTCCTGCGGGTATAAAAGAATATCTTTGGACAGTTTGGTCGCTGTGACGCAGATATTAACTGTCATGTATCTCGATGCTAGGCTCTGCGGTGTTTTGAAGGGTCGAGCAACCTCGTCAACGTTCGCCGTGGGATGGCGTTCTTGCTGTTGACCCAGCGGGAGGACGGGTCGTGGCACACTGAGTCATCACAAAGCAACACCACCCAGGCGTATTTCTCTGCCGTGCAAGCGTTGTGGGCGTTGAGCGAGCCCCAGCGGATAGGCTTCGCACCCGCTTTCCCAGAAGCCACGCCTATCCTGGAACTACACTTGAATGCGGGCATCGGCAATACGGATGAGGTTAGTGGTGTGGGAAAATCAGAAATCAACTCCGTACTGATGGACCCGGTGGTTGTTTTGTAGGAAACCGCAGCTTTTTCAGAAAATAGTTCAGGACCAAGCAAAACGTCGATCAAGGAAGTTGCTGATGCTGAAGTTGTAGCAGCCACTGCCGGCGGGCCACCGGAAGGTGATGATGTAGCGACCCGCGTAGGCTTTTGCAGGGCCTTCTGGAGCAAAACGGCAACGTGAAAAATGTGACGGCAGGTCTGGCCACGCATGTGCTGAAGACACTTAACGGCATGGTGCTGACAGTCGACATTCTAAAGGATACGGGCGTTGGACGCACCATTAACAAGTTACGCAAGCATGCAACGCCTGCTGTCGCTAAAGGGGCAACACAGCTTGTTGCAAAGTGGAAAAAGAATTTGCTTTGACAAGATCCGCTATCGAAGGAACAATCCAAAAGCACCCCCAGTTGTCGCTGCTGCTTATGCTTAGCAAATATGATCACCAGGGACTGATGCTAGCTAGCACGTCTTTCGCGGTTTTCCACGCTGCGTTTGACGGGCTTTGCTTCCGCTGACCCTCGCCGAAAGACCCATAGTGTTCATCCTCCTCAGAAATCAAAGACTCCTCCAACTCATAGGGTGTGCGACCGGAACGCGGAGAGTAGTCACTATAAGACGACTCCAGTATCTGTCAGCCAAGGATGATCCAACGCTCGATCGTCCGCGGTCCTCTAACTCCTCTTTACGTCGAATCCCTGATGATTGGTATCGCCCTGCAGAGGCTGGAGACGGACGACCTTCACGGGGTCGATTTGCCACAAAGTACACTGAGAACAGGAAACAACTCATTGCGACGCCAAATGCCACCACCAACTCGACACACATGATTACAGACAGGATGCGATGATCAATTGGAGGCGTGTCTGGACTGGGTGGAGGAGTCGCTGTTGGGGGTGGACATTTTGCAAGGTTGCAGTCAGCGTAAGGTAGCAGTACAACATGCAAAAAAATCTACCTGCAGGCAATAAAATGTTCAGGATTGTGGCAGCAGCCAGTGGTGAATCCATGTAGGTGTCGTCGAAGACGTCAAGTGCTGTTGCATTTCGCGAGTTGTAAGCCAAAGCCAGGGCTGTTTGACCAGGCTTTTCCGCCGTGAAGAGCCAAGAAGGTAAAGTGATTTCATGTGGCGTTGCCCCACAAACCATATCCCTCGTCTTGTTACGGATATATTCAGCTAGCCCGGGAATTTGTTCTGGAATCAGCCAGAGCAGATCAATATGTGTTAGTCATAAAGAGTGAGTAGGCGAGCAACACCAGTAGCGTGACACCATACCCGTGAAAATCCTCGCAGCAAAAAGTAATTGTAGAGCGTCCATGTTGCAGTCACTGGTTGAGTATTCTTCGAGGACGTAGAGCAGGGGAAAAATGAAGCTGGAAACTGCGTACAAAAGAAGGAAAACGTATCCGGCTCCGTCAGAAAATGCTTCATCGAGCGCATTCTTTGATCATCACTCAGCGCAGCTGCGTAGCTAGGTAGAAACTCCCGCAACGAAGGCACTGCTGTCAGTGATGGCAAACTCGAGTCGGAAAAGAAGTCGGATGTAGCATTCCATAACCCCGAGTGGTGTTGCTTCCGATAAGAGCCGTCTGCAAGCCTCGGGCAATCGAGCGCAGCTCTTTGACATCATCCACAAGTTCCTTTTCGGTCAGGGAGAAATCCGTGCACACAGATGAATGCTCCACAAGTACACACCCAATGTTCACAAGGCCAAGGGATGACCGCAGCATAAGAGAATTAAACTCGACATCCTCCACCCAAAACTGGGCAATATCAGTGTCTTTCGCTGCAAGAACGGCCGAATCACGGCTGTAAACGTCTTTGCCTCCCCTTCCACGGTGCAATTTTGCTGCCAGATCATGGGCTCATAGAAATTGGATATTGCTTCCTCCGACGTCAAAATGGACTGTGCCCCGAGCGCAAAGCGATCCCGGGCGGATTGAGGAATTTTGTTAATGACAGTGCGATAGTCTCGTGCGACCTTGAGCCGTACCAGGAAGTCTTCCCAGTGAGGTGACAGCGACGAGAACGTCTCCCACGGGTGCTATAAAACAACACACCACCACGAAAACAATCAGCTGCCAAACGCCTTCAAAAACATCGCCTTTTCTCGTCGTACATGAGCCGCCAGCAAACCGATCGGGGCCGCGCCACGACGAGTGGAAAAGAGGTGTCTCTGCAACTTCTTGAGCGGCTCGTAGACACTGCACAAGAACTGCACTGCAATGGTCCGCACGCCTACCCCCGAGTCGTACGGCGCCAAACGGAAGATCTCCCAGACCACATCCGCCGCCACTGGCGGAGCCGACACGGTGGAGATGTTCAGGTGAGGTGCTGGAGTCTTGTCTTGTTGCTGTGGTGGTATCGGCTGCCAGAAGGCCGGGCCTGGGTAAAATGTACGATTGCTAGGGATCCAGAACAACTCCGAGGGCACTGACGGGCCGTAAACCAAGTGGGGCAGCAGTCCGTCGGGCCGCATGTATCGGAGAATGTGCTGCACCTGAGCCGCCGCCTGGTTGAAGTCCCCGTGGGCGATGGCCTGAGCCGCCAGCAGCGCCTCCGCCGGTTTCTAGAATTGCACTGGTCGGTTAGTCGAGAGTATTGCGCAGGACATTCATTGCGTTGGGTCTCACCAGGTACTGGAAGCCCACGACGTCGGGCGCGCCAGCCCCACGCCGCCCAGCTCCACGTCCACGTGGGCCGCCAGTAGCACAGAGGCGTCTCGCTCCAGTGTCCACTCGTCGCAGGGCGCGGCCGTCGCGGTGCAGCCACAGACAAGTGTGCTCAGGAAGAGGGCCAACAGCATCATCAGTCGGCCGCGTCAAGGTCTGAAGTGGCTTTGTCCGAAATAATCCGTCACAACAATGAAATTCACTGTTGCTCACGTTGAAGACTGAAAATCCTGGACACTGCGATGCGACGCGACTGGAGCTTCCACGCTGTGGCGCTGGCCAGCGGCGCCTCCGGGGAGGAAGTGGCGGCCAAGAAGGAGCTGATAGGGAGGTTGTCGGCGGACGTGGACTGGAGCAAGCGATGCTCGTATCGAGTGGTGGGTCGTAGCGAGTTGGAGGAGCTGGTGCGGTTATTCCATGCTGAGGAGGAGGACACCCGGCGGTGGCAGGAGCGAGAAAAGCAGCAGGAAGACGCGGAGCTAGCAGAGACTGCAGAGGCGACACCACAGGTCGTGGTCGAGACCATCGAGCCAGTGGCCGTCACTCCGACGCTACTGGCGACCGCCTTCCAGCGACTTGTGGGTCGCGACAAGCAAGAGTTCCTGAGCTTCCAGCAGTCGGAGGTGGCCCAAGTGGACGCGAGTAATGACTTTCATAGGGATGCAGAGCGGGGCCCGGGAGAAGGACCGGTGCGAGTGTATCTGCTGGTTGACTACCCTGTGACTCTCTCTGAGATCGACGCACTCTTGAGACTTGGGGAAGCAGGAGTCGCATCAAAGGTGTCGGATGGACCTGAGTCGCTTCCGTTGTTGCCTCTGATTGACGGCGTGGTGCTGCTGGCAGATCCAACGGACCCTCCCGTGCCTCGAAGTCGCTTGAAAAGTAGTTCGACCATCGTGGAGCGGAAATCTGTAACGAAAATCCTGAAGACAACCGTCGATCTTCTTGGCCCTAGCTTTCCGGAGGTGTCCGTTTTTCAATCGTGCAGTGCGGTCGTTAGGATGTTCTTTGATGCGGCGCAATTTGGTGGGGTGGAATGGAGCGACTTTGACTTTACGCACGTGAACTGCACGACAGACGCATCTGTCGCCAAAGCGCCCGAGGATATCCAGCGAGAGTTTTGTGACGCAGTGGAGGCGGTGGCATCTCAAAAGTTTGCATTTAAAGCTTGGGTGGCGGCGACAACGTTTTGTACGATTCCGGATGCTGCATCTAACGACAAAGACATCCACGAGCTTCTTCGTACAGAGTACGACGCCATTCTGGACGGTATTTTTCCGGGCAGTATTGCAGTGAGTACTGTTCTTTTGCCGCCATCGAGGCTGTAGCGATCGTGTCCGTGTTGTCGCTACA
Organism: Phytophthora quininea; assembly: GCA_011947345.1. Classification (NCBI taxonomy): domain Eukaryota; phylum Oomycota; class Peronosporomycetes; order Peronosporales; family Peronosporaceae; genus Phytophthora; species Phytophthora quininea. Next base: position 139,457 of record JAAVTG010000333.1, read on the forward strand.
CCCCACACCTCCATCGAGGACGTACCATTTAAATCGTGCCAGCCAGACGGATACATCCGCTTTCGAAGAGTTTATTGAGTACGGAGATTTGGTTGCGAGCCGAATCGCAAGAGCCCAACTCAATCAAGAAACCTTACAGGCAGAAGGAAACCCGTGCTATCTTCTACGGAGGGGGCGTCGACTGGACGATATTGAGCGCTCGATGTGGAGACTCAGTGACCTGCCGGGCATCGGCAACGACGGGCGAAAGGCGATGCCGCGCGAACCAGACCTATCAGAGGCGGAGCGCAGTGTACAGGACACAGAGCTCGCCAGCTTCTACGCCTCAAAACGTTATGCCGGATGGATAATTCACTTAACGCAGCAGCTCTTCCGAGTAGAGGAAATGCTCGGGAACTCATGGCGCGGGAAGTTGCAGCAGCGCGGGCATATTGAGCGGTTATCGCGCGCTATTCTTCCGCAACGAATCGCGTTCGTATTGCAGCAGAATATGCCTGACGTATGTTTGAGCTACTACGCGGCGACCGACGCACTGTTGTTAGCGTGTCTTCCCAAGACAGCGCCCGGTCGCGTCGGGCTGTCGTCGTGGATTGCTCGCGACCATGTTCGCCATCGACCAGCATTCAAGGATTGGAAAAGTGAGCAGCTAGTCGACCCCGAATATCTGACACCACGCACCAAGGCTGCAGCGGGTGCGTGTGTACCATTATCGGCTGCTCAACTCGAGCTCGTGTCACACAAAGTTTGGGCAATGTATCCTGCGGACCATAGCGTGGTGAGGATATATCGGACTCCGCGGGGACTAGCTTGGCTCACCGTATACTGTCGCGGGTAAGTTTGCTCCAACTACGCCAGGTTCGTTTACTTAATTGCCTGTTTTGTTTTGGCAGGGACATTTTCGGGCTACGAACTAAAGCAAACAGCTTCAACGTGGATGGTAGAAACCTTGAGATCGAGCAACTAGAATCCGGTCAAACGCCTTCTTCCATCAAGCATGCATATGAGATGCAATTTGTTGGATCTTTTCAAGACGATTCAACAATTCACATCTCCCCGGGAAGAAGAAGTGGCCAAAGAAACCCGACGGGCTTTCGACAATCACAATGTCTAACTCATTTCCAAACGGACTCACTGTTTCAGCTTGCTCTGATGGTTCGATTGCTCAACGATATGCAGGAGTTGAAATGTCCGCGACAAGCACGGCTGATGAGCATGGTATTGGTGGCAATCGTCATGCCCAAGAGGAGTATCGTGTGATATATGGGAAGGGGAGTGTGTTGCGAGTACTTCGATGCGGGAGAAAAGAAGTGCTGCTAGCCAGTGGGATAATTCGTGTGATTTATGATTGTGCGAAGCGACGACTACACGCTCAGAAGCGATTTTTCCAGGGCACTGATGTTCACCCGCCTTTGGTGACGACGCTGACCCTGGACCCTGAGACCAATGCGCTTGTGGAGAGGCGTCCTGATGGTGTCATTATTACTACTCTCACAAGTGGTGCTCGTGCGACATATCACGTAGATGGCACTCGCATGTACTTGAACTCTGGGAACTCGCATGTGGTTGTTAAAAAGCGAGGCTTCGCAGATGTCTGCTTTGATATCGATGTGAACGTAACAGCTCAGCGGCACGCTGCAGGGAGCGCGTCGCAGTAACAAAGGGTGGTCTGCGCGCACGCAGTATTGTGAATATATATGATGGAACAAGTCTCGAGGTCAGCTACAACACGAAGGTGACAGCTCAAGTCAATGGTCGAGTTTCAACGCGGAAGCCTAGCGGGCAAGTTATTGTGGCGAAAGATAGCGGGAGGGTAGAATACTACGTTCAAGAACCAACGGAGGCTAACCGGAATCAAATCGGTAGGGACTCGAAAGACGACGACGATCGAGATGTGACGACCCACAACGGTGTGTACTACTTCGACTGCCGCCATGGACGCTTTGATCTTTGCGACAACGAGCAGAATCAATTCCACGCGGACGTAAGTGGGCCTGCGGATACGGAACCAACAATTTTGGTTAATCTGGCCGGAGAGGTAAGTGCTGCGGAGGCTACGCGATACAATGTCGGTAGTATTTCAGCCAAAGCAGTTATCAATGAGCCAATCGAGCCTCACGTGTTCGTTCTCAACGGAGATGGTACTGGGGTCGAAGTATTACGTCCCCGTGATGTTGCTGACTATATTGATGGTGATAACCAAGCGGGTGAGTTGGACAACCAGTTCGCGTCAAGCGCAATTAAACGACATGTTTTTCTCCGTCAAATGCGTTCGCCCGCGGAAATCTACCAGCAGCAAGGGCCACTCTTTAATGACACAAAGCTGCATGAAGAAATGCTTTCGCTCGAGCAGCCTGTTGCAACAGCAGGAAAATTTCTCCCGAGCTACTTGGAAGAGCCGAGGCGAGCATGTACACAACGGCAGTTCACAACGGTGAGGCGTATCGAGCACTTCCAACCCTTGTCTGTGGAGGAACTGGAGGAAATGCAGGCAGGTCGGGCAAGGTGGGGGCAATGGCAACAGGAGCGCGAGATGAACAAGGAATGCTATAAGGTTGTGGATCCTCGATCTTCTGACGCGATCGCTCAAGAATTGACGATGCAGAAGAAAGTGCTGGCTGCCTACAAGGCGACCCGCGCGCGAAAGAAATTAGCTCGGCAAAAGCACGCGAAATGAAGACCAAGGGAGCCCAGGAGTTAAATGCTGGACAACGTATGGAAACCGTTCAAGAAGGTGAAGAAGCTTTGGGCGGAGAGGGTGAAGACGAGCAGGAGTCGGACGATGAATTTGGACAGTTCGGCTCCGACCTGAGTGACGATGACGTCGGTGAAACGGTTGAGGTGGACGATCCGATGGAGCTGCTGTGGTCTTCGTTTTCGCAGGCCGACAAAGACGGCAGAGGTCTGCTCTCTGTTGATCAAGGTATATTATGATCACTTGTGCTTCTTGTTTGCCTGCTAACTCGAGTGAAAATGTGTTGTTGTAGCCCGTCTTGGGATTGTCAATGTGCTGGGCATTGGCGTGACGGCACACGAGCTCACGGATGCACTCGTTGCGCTCAAGGTCTCCAACCCGACCATTGTACGCTCCGTTATGGTAGAGCAGCTCTACCTTGTTATCGCACTGACGCACTTATGATGCAGGTGAGCTTTGACGTGTTCGCTGAGCTTGTGGCGATGTTTCGGCAATGGGACGAGGGCAACCAGGCGGAGGCATCGACAATAGACGCTGTTCGCCCCATTCCGGCGCTAAAGACCGTGGGGTCCGGGCCTCGGATGACGCCACACTCCTCGGCTGTCCCTGCGGGGTCCGCAGCCGAGGCTGTGCGAGCTCGAGGCAAGTGTTGAAGTCCTCCGAGACTTATTCAAGTGTAGCCATGTGTTTTTTCGAACCCGTTTTGGCGCCAAAAGTTCAAGCGTCGCAGTCACCATTCGTTCACTTGCCACGCACTGCACAAGTCAGGAAGGAAGCATGACCAGCCCTCCTTCCCCCAAGCGCCAGCGCACCGACGACAAGCCCGCGACCGAGCCCTCGAAGGAGGAGCTGGAGCAGATCCAGAAGGTGCTGGATTCGGTGGCCAAGGTGGAGGAGGAGTTGGAGAAGGTGAACGAGGAGCAGGCCAAGGAGATTTTAGCCATCGAGACCAAATTCAACGGCAAGAAGCGCCCCACCCTCGAGAAGCGCAACAAGCTGCTGGCGGACATTCCCAAGTTCTGGGCACAGGCGGTGCGTGAAAGCAATAAAGAGGCACAGGTGGTAGGCGATCACGTATGACTGAACGTTGTGAACTGCAGCTCGTGAACCACCCGCTCCTGAGCAACCTCATGGACAAGCACGACGTCACGCTGCTGCAGCACCTCGAGACCTTTGACGTCCATTTCGTGGACGAAAACGGCGGCTACAAACTGGTGATGGTGAGCGACTAGGCAAAGCGGTTTTGGTGGTGGCTGTGATGTGTGTTAATGCGGTGGGCTGATGGCTGTTCTAGACTTTTAAGGAGAACCCTGTCTTGGAGTCCAGGACGCTATGGAAACAGTTCACGTACACGGACGACGAGCTCAAGGTGACAACGTCTGAGCTCAAGTGGAAGGACGAGGCCGGGATGAAGGAAGACGAGGAGAACGACGCCGAGGAAGAGGACGACGAAAAAGAATCCAAGTTCAACTTTTTCAAGGTTTGTTGAGCTCTAGCTTGCTACCGTTGAGACTCTGTTTTCCTGACGGCGTATATGTCTCTATAGTGGTTCAATTTGACGGAGCCCGGTGACGAAATCGCAGAGATTTTTAAGGACGACCTGTGGAAGAACCCCGTCATGTTTTACCTGATGGTATGTGTTGCTCATGGTGCTGAGTGATCTACCTCGTCCAACTAAACTTGCTGCACAACTAGGACGAAGATGAGGATGAGGAAGGCGACGAGGAAGAGGAAGGTGACGAGGAAGCCGATGACCAGGAGTAAGCTCGCTCCCTAGTAGAGAATGTTCTGTGTAGGTCCCACAAACAAGCTTTCTTTTGTCTTTGCCTCTCTCCTCAGCTGCTTTTCTTTTCCTGCTTCTTGAGGTACATGGCGCTAGGGAGCCACTTGATGGGGTTGCGATTGTAGATAGGCCAGTTCGGCAGTACCAACTGAAGCAAAACAACGAGAAACACTCTTGAGTTAGTGGTGTGAGGAGCGACACGTGTTCCTCCCTTTTGGAAGTTACATACCAGGGCACTGAAGACCGTCGCTGTCGCCCACGCCTTGAGAGGGTACGAGAAGTCCTGTTGGAAGTAGCCGTAGATCCACGCGGGTGTGCAGAACACCACGAAGCACACCACCAGCAGCGTTTCCGCGCGCGCCTGGCCCTTGTAGTCCACCATCGAACGAAGGTTTAACTGTTCACAATGGGAATGGCTACATATATCGGCACACAAATGGTACACAATATTTTCTCCCTCCAACGTGAGATTGAGCGCTTTGACCGAGTTGGTTGACCGCATGATCGATAGCGTCACACAGAGGGAGGAGAAAGTCACAAGAAGGATGCGGCGACCGCTCCATGGTCGTCGTCGACCGTGAAGGTGTGCGTCTCACTGACGTGAGGTGTTGTGCTGGGGTTGATGGTCCAACTGCTAGTGCAGAGCAGATCGGAAGTAGCTATGACGGAAAAGACCATTATAAACACTTTCCTACTATTTAAATTCACCTACCCAAAGTCTACTATCAGCCACGGATAATTCCGTCTAGCCCTGGCGTTTAAGCTGATCGCGGAAGCAGGGTTTTCAACCCGCAAGAGATCGCGCAGTTTCCGTGACGACAACCAACACCAGCCAAAATTTCGTGTGGCAGGTGCTCAGTATCTTACTGTCATGACAACCTCCCGCGGGCGAGGCCATCTTTGTTCTCCGGGACGGAATTCGCTAGGGAACATCAGGACACAAGTAAACTGCGAGGCTTGCCATGTTTACTTGTGCTGTAACTCGAAGCGCAAATGAAACTCCAAACGTTTCACACGCCAAAGGACTGTCATATTAATAGGCAAACGGTTGTGGGCCAGATTTGGCCACTCTGGTACAAGAAGAAAGCATGAATGTGGAGGACTGCGTTGCTCGCCTACACCACATCAACGAGCTGGTCGAGTTCTTGCCTACGCCGAACGACAGACTCACGGATCACAAGTTGCAAGAAATTGTGGAGTCAAACATGCCAGCCGCGTGGCAGAAGAAGTATGCTGAAAGCGGACAAGACTACGAACGCTAGAGGGACTTGTGGCGGAAATCCGGTGATGTTTTCCGTCCAGGGGTGATTGTTGCACAGCGCGAGCTGTGACAACGTGGTGAACCGAGATTAGTTGTGTACTCCTTCAGCGGTGGTTCTTGGAACTGCCGTTGAAGGATTGGCGTGTGCACCTCGTGAATCCCTAAAGGTTCGACCCTTGGATTTCGCGTTTAATCTACCGAATGGCCTTTCACAGTCAAAGACACAAAGAGTATTAGATGGATTAGTTTGCCCACAATTCGTTCCCCTGTAACCCACTTTCCTTGGGCGGCAGTTGAAGAGACGGGGTTCTTGGACTGCACGTTCAAGAAGAACTAGAAACCACAGATAATCAATATACAGAGAGATCCTTATGCAAATATACAACCGACACTTATTCTTATAGACCCTTGGTCGGGGAGTCTCACACCAGGTTCAATCCAACGCCCAAGACACTCGGAAATTCTCGGACTTGGTTCAACGAACGCCCACCACCTTCAATCGAAGGAATACACAAATCAGTCAATACAAATCCCCATACAGAACGTTGTAAGACGCAGTCTCGAAGCAAACTCAAGCGATGACTGCTAACCAGCCGCTTGAGCGTAGTTTTAATATGAAATGGGTTGGCCTGCAAGACAGACGCCCAACTAGTAAACGGAATGGTTGGGGCGCCTAGACTCCCTCCCAATCAGACTTAACAAACAGGTGGGGAGCAGCAAGTCACCTTTGCACTAACACACAAAGAGTACCGACAGGCACTTGTGCAGTACAGGGCAAAAAGAACTCTCTGATCGATATCTTTTATAGCTAGTTGATCTGCAGCTCTTCCGCAGATCTTGGGCACAGTCGTTAGGATATGGATTAGTCTTGATTTTAGTATGCTTGACTTGATGACGGTCACTTATTGTGGGTTCGTTGATCTTCAAATCATCTGTAGCGTAAACATTCTGGGTACAAACCACTGGGTTCATGATGAATGCGAATTCTCGCTAAGTGCCAGAATTCACGTCCAAGAGAAGATCTCCGTCGTAGAGAATCTCCATCGAAGAAGTGGCCGCCCAAGAAACATATCCTTGGAATGTTCATCCAAGAACTTCCTGGGTCTTGGGCGGCAGCTGTGCTTCTTGGGTCACTTGGGCAGCTTGGGATTTACAGGTCCTTCCCTCACACATCGTGCGGTTAGCCGAGGCGAGACGGGTTGCACACAGGAATACATTTCACTGCGGCAATTTGTACCTTGGTTCTTGGCGACCCGTTTAAGGACGAGGGGTGACCAGGACGTAACGTGCACTCACGCTCAAGGCAATGTGCCCTTGGGCGTACATTCCAAGAGCGGAGATTCCTTCAGCGCGCATTCCTAGGACACGCCATTTCTTGGGCGTGCCTTTCAAGAACACATTTTATTAAGCGCACTTCCTAATCTTGAGGGCGCATCCTTGATAGGACAGCACACCATTGCCTTCTCCCAAGCGACTCGTTTTGTCGCACACTTCTTCATCACTTGAGCGTAATATCCAACACTAGCTCCATAGTAAACTCCATGTGTAAACTCTCCACAGCGCGATCCATAGAAAAACAAAATGCACATCGTCACAAACTAGTGGCCTACTTCCGCCAGCTCGAAGAAGCTGAAGGTCAACAGCGTCCAGCACAAACCAGATGCCTAGCGAGGGCAAGTCTACAACGTCTCACAATGGCAACCGCAGTGGTCACCATGACCACAAGCACAACAATAAGTCCACCGACGGCAAGAAGAAGTGGTGTTAATACCACAAGTCGCTCAGCCACGACAGGTCCGAGTGTCGCCCGAAATACAAGACCGGCGAGGAGAAAAACTTCATTGGCATCGACGTGACCGAAACATGTTACAACATTAAACCCACCACACCGATTACGTCACCGCTGCGACGCGGTGCGAACGCTGGATGGACTTTCAGAGCCATCAGTGTTGCGGGGCGCGCTGTCCATCTTCCTCGACCGTACCCTCGCAACCTGTTTGATCTATCGTTGCCGTTCTTAACTGACAGTTAACGATCCCACTTGTAGATCTGGATCACCCATGCTGGAATCCATCGCGTCCGCGATGTACCCACATCTGATCCGAAGATATGGGTCTGGATCCAACATGCTGGGTTTCAGTATTGCCATGATTTCCGAGAGTGCTTCACGACAACCGCCTCCCGACTGAGGTTGTTGCCCGCAACGACATCACGTCAGACGTACTCGAAATTTTCCCTTCCAATCACGAAACCATCTCGCACCACGAGTTCTGCCTACGGAGGGAGTATTTCTGCCCCAGAATCCGTCGGGGTATTTCTAGCGCCTCCGCCTCCATCGCAGGAACTTCCGTGACCTCGAAGAGAGGCTTTCCGACGCCTGAGCCACCGCCCGACGTCAGCAAGCTCCAGCATCAGCTGGATCAAGTGCGTGCAGCGTTGGATCAAGCCGGTATTCCGTTGGATCGGCGCACCTGGGAGAAAGAATATTTGGAGAGCGTACTGGACGACCTTCCTCGTCTAATGGGAGCTGCCGTCCGTCAGGAGAAGGCGGGCCGTTTGTCTGCGGCTTTGGATCATGCTAACAATGCTCTGGATCGACGTATTTGGGAGGTTCACTGCCTGGAGGACTCTCTTGATGACCAACTCGCCCTGTTGGATCCACCTTCCGCCAGATTGGTAGCCTCTGTGCCACATGTGAGCCAATTTGTTCGCGTATTCTTCTTTGACGTGATCCAAGTATAACCATACCTGTAATCCAGCTTCGATCCCATGTGATCTGATCTCTTTATTGCGCATATCTTATCAGCTTGGTCACCTTGTTGATGTGTTGGTTGAAGTACGTTCAAGGTGGTTGCATGATCAGATGGAAGGAGGTATATATTTGCATATATTCATTGGATCCAGTGCGATCTGGGCCGTGCAAGGCAAAGATGACCGAGTTATGGAGTTAGCGATAGATATGGAGACTTCCTTAGAAGTACGCGTGGTGTTTCCGATGAAGATCCAAACTGACGAGCGCAGCGTTGAAGTGGATCACGAAGGATGGGTGGATCTGCTCATCACCATACCGTAAAACCTTTATCGTAAGGCACACCTGGTAGCACCAGGGTGCAACGTACTTGCGATATGCTACCTTCATATAAATTACTTACGGTGATTATGTTGGCCGTTCGCTACGTTGCAGATTAAGGGTTCAAACCCCTTCGCGGTCTCTCGGAAAGTTAGGCCGCCTTTAATGGTGAAGTCTTGGTGCCAGGGTTCCAAGAAGGTAGGTGCACCAGCTTACATCCTCTCCGTTTAGTGCAAAACGATATGCTTTATTTATTGAAAAACGTTATGTATCTTTTGACACGCCGTGGACAATGTTGCAGCTCGACAGCAGATTTATCTTTTCTACTACACTGTTAACCGCAATTACTCTCAGTTGCAAAATAGTCTCATCCGTGAATTAGTCTCACTTCAGAATAGTGATACTATTTGCTGTGCGAAAGATTTTCGGTGTTTGGAAATTAGTGGAACCAGCGCAAAATTGCCTGAATTAAAGCTGAGGAATGGTAGAACGCCAAGTGGAAAGATGGATCATGGTCGAACAAACTCAAGAATCCTGGAAAGAAGTTCATCCTCTCGCTTGCGGCTGATTGTGTGCGCGAGGCAAACTCCCAACGTGACCCACAAACATGGCTTAAACTATGCGAGGGAGGCGATGATTAGATGCGGTTTAACCCTCGGTTTAGATGGTATTTGGAACCCTTCTCAACTGCATCCGCACTTGCAGGAAATAATTCGTAAGTATCTCGCAGACTTTGTTGGTAAGACGGACAACGGCGACTGTGATGGTAGCAGAAGTGAGACTAAATCACCACACCATAATTAGTGTGTGTTTTAATATAGTATCACTTACACTCATTATTGTGAGAAAAATAAAAAGATCTTACACAAATTAGTCTCGATGGGACTAATTGCGGTTACCAGTGTAGCTTCTTGTCGTCGTCTTCTGTCTTATCGGCAGTCTCCACTCGCTGATATGACTTGCACTCCTCGCCTCGAAGTGCTGGGTAAAATCTCGTGACAGCTCCAGCCATGCCGTTCTTCGTGATGAAGCTAATGATGGCATTCCTACGCAGAAGCTGATCGAATTGCGTTCGTGTTGCGTGAGGTCGGTCTCAAAGCCTTGGATGTTGGAGCGACCTGCACGATACATGCTTCAGATGCGCTGGAAGCTACAGAATGAAGCACTGGTGGAGCAAAGGCAGCAGTAATATATGGGTGGTAGCTGGTAATTTACAGGGGTGCCTTTTGATAAAACATGATAGATGAATAGATGACAGGAATCATCGCCTGTGATTGGCTGCAATTTGGAGTGGGTGCCTTTACGATAAAGGTTATACGGTACTGTCCCACGTATAGGATGGGCGATCGTCGGTTTGACTTGCCCATCACCAGAACGTCTCTTTAATGCTTTGCATGGGCGATGAGCACACAGACTGACGGAACGGCAATTCATGTTTGTCAGTGCCGTGCACGAACGGATCCATATATGATGAAGGCGATACAAGCTTAAGAGCATGGGAATTTTGGCTAAAAAAACCTGCGACCACCTACGTTGTGCTGTGAGGAGATAAGCGGGTCGATGCGGATCTGCATGCAGGAAGACTAGGCAGACTTTGATCAGCGGTAGATCCGCGCGATTAACGACACTTACGAGCTCAGATCGCGAGTGACGGCGTCGAAGCGGTCTTGGAGGCGTGATACATCGCGCGTGGGATGCTGTCTTGGCGAATCTCGGTAGTAGTTGCGCCACGGATCCACTGCGTCGCGCTCCACGAGAGCCTCGAGCAGATTCGTAGGTGGATCTCGTAGTGGTGCTGGATCTGCAGTCGTACTACTTGACGGTTCTTGATCGGAAATCTGGAGAGGATCGCCCGATCCTGTAGCTTTGACCCCAATGGCACCAACGCCTGCCGACGATGACCAGCGCGCTTCCGACCGAGATCTCGCCTTCGCCATGAGCAACTGACCATCTGAGGCACTGTCTTCGTCATCTCTAATGTCAGATTCAGGGCTGTAGCGCGGACGTGTATCAAGTCCGGCAATCGGTAGATCTGGAATACCACCCTGAAGCTGGTTGCGACCCTCCGTAACACTAGTGGCAAACCCGTCTTGATCTTGGCTCAATGTGTCTTGGCAGGGGCGACATCGCCTGGATCATCGCCGATCTCACCGTTATCATCATCGATCTCGGCTTCTGGAGGATTACCGTCCTCGAATCCAGCTGAATCAGCTGGAGTTGACGCTGAATGACGCAGACGTTTGGATGGCGGAAACCCAGACAGACAGGGTGCCTTATGAAGACGCTTGGGTAATGATCCGGGCACAGATGAGCAGGAGATCCGCCGTTTTTGATGGAATCACTGGAGCGACATTACTTAATATGGTGACGTAAGTAGATCGAGCCGCTCCAAGCTCGCGGCCAATTGAACCTTGCCCGCCTGCAACACTGTCGATCCCCTTGTCCAAGTTCTTCACTGAAACTTAGCGTCTGCCAGCTCTCGACCTATTGACAAAGGATCACTGTTAATGAAGGCCTAGACCAAGTGGATCCGAGGGAGAGGATACTTACGAAGTCGGTCTGTCTCCAAGCGGGATAGAACCCCTCTCGGATAGCCGTAGCCAGCTTCGCCCGGGTCATATCTCGCTCTTTCTCCAGTCTTCAGGCGGTGTCCACCGCATCGTCGTAATCATGGCGGAGTTTAGACCTGGCGAGGCTTTCTGCGGCTGTTGGACCTTCGATCTGCGGGATGGAGGCCATTTCAAGCGTGGATCCAGCTAGAATTTTATGCAGACGAGCACAAGTATCGTTTAACTTCTGTTCGGCAGCACGGCGACTTAAATCAGCGAGATCGCGATATCGTTCTACCGCATAGAGCTAAGACTGCATCGAGCGCAGATCCGTGTGCACCATGTCCAAATCATCGTATAAAGGCTCGCGTGAGGAATTTGTGAGCGCTAGATCTTGCGACAGACGGTGGATCTTTTCTGCTTGGTCATCAAGAGAGTCCTCCAGGCAGTGAACCTCCCAAATACGTCGATCCAGAGCATTGTTAGCATGATCCAAAGCCGCAGACAAACGGCCCGCCTTCTCCTGACGGACGGCAGCTCCCATTAGACGAGGAAGGTCGTCCAGTACGCTCTCCAAATATTCTTTCTCCCAGGTGCGCCGATCCAACGGAATACCGGCTTGATCCAACGCTGCACGCACTTGATCCAGCTGATGCTGGAGCTTGCTGACGTCGGGCGGTGGCTCAGGCGTCGGAAAGCCTCTCTTCGAGGTCACGGAAGTTCCTGCGATGGAGGCGGAGGCGCTAGAAATACCCCCGACGGATTCTGGGGCAGAAATACTCCCTCCGTAGGCAGAACTCGTGGTGCGAGATGGTTTCGTGATTGGAAGGGAAAATTTCGAGTACGTCTGACGTGATGTCGTTGCGGGCAACAACCTCAGTCGGGAGGCGGTTGTCGTGAAGCACTCTCGGAAATCATGGCAATACTGAAACCCAGCATGTTGAATCCAGACCCATATCTTCGGATCAGATATGGGTACATCGCGGACGCGATGGATTCCAGCATGGGTGATCCAGATCTACAAGTGGGACCGTTCGAGACGTGAATCTGGCACACCAGAGGAGTAATCAAGCGACAATATCCAGTGGCAGGTATAGAAATGATGCAGATAATAGGTTTTGGAATGCGGTCTCTATGGATTTACTCATAATTTGCTTAATACAGAGTCGAATTTGCCTTGTACACCACAAGCGCCCTTCCAGTGCTCAAGACTACGGGAACTACATTGGTCCAGTCAAACTACGTCGGGATCACTACGAATCAACCAGTGTTCGGGTGATCTGGATAGTAAATTGGTCAGATTCACTCGCGGACTGGATCCACTAGTACCAAGTGCGGATCCGAAGTCTACTGGAGTTATTACTTGGCCAGGACGACTGATCGATCCTCAACCCCTTCAAGATCACGCTATTGGAAGCGTCAAGTAAGGAAAAGGAACCCCCAAGGTAACCCCCACCTGGATCCAACATCTAGGCCCCAGATCCAAGTAGATCCAAGCAGTTACTGGTCTGGTAACTACTCAAGAACGCAGAGTGAAGATTCCCACGCTGCTCCTGACCTCCCACGTCCCGCCAAGACGTTGATCTTCATAGATCAAGCATCCTCGAAGCACCCGAAGAGCAGATCCAGCCCGCCGACGAGTACACAAGGTGAGCACACTTCAGCATCCCCACGGATCCCGGAATACCCCCTTCGTTAGTCGGTGTCTGGGCGCAGTGGGAGCGGATTTTAATAAATCCCGCTACATCACACTACCTTCACCTTGCAACACCGAATGCTGCACTCGCTGTCTATCGGTATCTGGATATGTTTTCTTGCGCCATGGTCGCGGCAGTCGTTCAGGACGTCGTCGCATTGCATTAAATAGCAATCTCCACCGGAAGTGCTGCTTACATGGTGGCGTTAGCGCCGGATCAATGCACGGGCTGAAGCGGAAGAGCTCGTTCTGCTTGACTTGTACGATGACCAGCAGGCGACTTCAACTCGTAGCGCTTGGAGTGTTTTGGCCCTCACCACCACCACAAGTGCTGCCATTCCCAAGCCGAAGATACCAGTCTAAGCGGTCACATCGCCGCCGACACTTTTCGCGTCGTTGTCATTGACGAATTGGACCCGCAGCAGTACGCCATCGAGCTGTCTGCGCTGATACCTTTGCATCTACCACGCCTTCGTATCATGGACGTCGCTCCTCGAGCGGCCGATTACAGCAAGGAACAGATACTTCGTGCCCGTGATGTCTCCACAAAGTTGCATTCTGTTTGTTTAAATATCATCTGTGAGATCCCAAGTACCTTGCCCGCCGAGCTAGCAACAAACATAGCCGAGTGGATGCTGCTACAGTGGCTGACCCCTGTTGTTCGTGATCTGCCACTGTAAGATCCCAAGAACGGATGTAACATCAATCTTCAAGGCCGAGAGCCATCAACGCTGTGCTAGACCTCACACTTGCAAGATCGACGCGCTCAGTGATCCCCTGTCGACGAAGCATAAGAGAACGACTGCTGTTACCAGCCACTTCGTGTTCCAAGTCTGAATAAAATGTATCTCCGTGTTGCAAGTCGATCAGCAGCAGCACTTCCACGTCATCAACGTCAATCCAGACTTAGCGTTGAACTGAAGTCGATCAATCACATTCCTACTTTCAAAACGAGCTGCTCCAGGCATAGGCACTGATCCACCATGACACCACAAGAAGCATACCACAACAACGTCCATGATGTCCTCACAACGACGTTCAGAAGCCAAAGCCCTGATCCAATCAAAAGAAACTATTCGTGGCGGTCTTCCACTTGTTTCTTACTTGATACTATCCAGGCTATAGTAGTGAACTCCACCTGTTCCAACCACAAGACTGTACGGAAAGATGTCGCCAAGATCCAAGTTGCAGTCGTCTTCAACACTAGACACGAGCACATTGCGTAGGTTGTCGCCACAGAAGTCCAGCAGCGGAAGACATTGTGTCCTCAGCGCTGCACCATGATTTGCGCTAAACGAAGCGCCATCAGTCCAAGTCGCAGAAAGCCTTAAAACACCCCTGACAGCTCGTCGAGCAAAAACTGCTAGTTCTTACCGAAGCCTATCTCGGGCGGCCTCATGTTGGCGCCTCTCCGATCCTGTGGCAGTCCATGGTTCTTCCAGTAAGCAGACATTATACAACACCTATTTGCAATGCGACCCGCTTGTCCACGTCGTCGATGAGAGTGCTGAACGTCTTGTTAGCGCCGATGACCCAACCGTGCAGGAAGACGCCATCGATCTTGACGGGGTCCACCCGGGCGTCCACGTGCGTGAGTATAAGGGCGTATCGGGGCTTTTGGCTGAGGCGAAGGTCTTGTATAGCGCCTGCATCAACTCTGGGGCGCCGTCCTCTGACAAGTAGAAACCAGCGGGAATCTGAATTTGCCTGCTGCGTCCTAGAGCATAGAGAGTGCTCGGCTAGGTGCGAGGCAAAGTGTTCTCCACGGTACTGCTCCTAGCGTCATTTTTAAATTTGCGCGTTTGGCCATCCAATCACATTACTGTCAAAAATAGGTACCTGACGTACCATTATTGCAATGACTGATCGAAAACCTATCATCGTTGATGAGATGTTCGCCAAAAACTTGTGATATATCGTCGGCAGAAAAAGCTACTTTAAGTACCTTTTTCCCGTGTTTGACTTGAAGTTTGTATGGAGACCCTTCAAACAGCAAAGTGTGGCGGTAACGATAGGGTTAACACAAGGAAAACACTAATTATCTGCAAAAATAGAACTGAATTGAATTGTTTATGTGACCTTGGTGTAAATGTATGGACTAAACTATGTGGCATAGTTAGCCTAAGTGATATGTAAATGAGTGGTGGACAGCCAGATGGCGACAGAGTCGAAACTCTATACACAGTTAAGAGTTTCGTGTAACCTCCAAAGTCAACGCACGGTTATGACTTTCGTGTAACCCCGTTACATATGCCCAACGGCTCGACTCTCGGGCGTGCGCTTGCGGACTTTGGTTCGTCATTCTCGCTGATGTTATCCCAATGCGCGATACCTGACTCGCTTCACGATCAAGTGGTTGACCAAAGGCGACCGGTTAAAAACAGTCGGCACAGCCCAAGTGCAGTTCAAGCTGCCTGAGCTCGAGTTCACGATAAACTGCATCGTGAGCCACATTGTCTACGCCACGGACGCCGCTCCGTGAAGAACGGTTACGAGTTCATAATCTGCCGAGACCTGATCCTTGCCTTGAAACTGAAGTTCGACTTCGACCGACGCTAAATTGAGTGGGGTGGACTCGAGGTCCCGATACGCGCACGCGTCAACTTCGAGGACAAGTGATCTGTACGAAATTCCGAACAGCATCCAAGATGCAGTGCGTCAAATGATAAAAATTCTTGGCGCCAAGGACTCCAAAGCGAACATCACCGAGTGTATCCCTGACCACCTCTCAGATGACGAGAAAGAAGCACTGCACAACCTGCCCCAACATTTCGACGACCTCAGCCAAGGAACCATAAGTACCATGCCCGGCGAGCCGTACGAGTTCGAGATAAAGAACCGTGCTCAACTGTACCATGCGCGTCCGTTTAGTATTCCTCAAGCCTACCTTGAGGCTATCGACTGGTTAATCAACTTAAATTTCTTCTTCTTCTTCTTGAGGCTATCGAGAAGGAGGACGCTCAACTTGGTCGCCTCAGTGTCATCGCACGCGATACAAGCAGTCCATGGGCCGCGCCTGCATTCATCATTCCAAAGAAGAACAAGGCGGACCGCTTCTTGACCGACTTTCTCTGCTTCAGCGCGCTTACCATCCGTCACAAGTGTCCGATTCCCAAGATTTCCGAGCTTCTACAAGGCCTTGAGAAATTCCAGTTCGTCACGTCCTTGGACATAAACATGGGATACTATTCAATCGTCCTCACGAGCGCTCGTCTCAAGTCTGTTCGTTCAGTGAGAGCTCTTGCAACGTGGACTCCTTGACGGTGAAGACTACACTGGATAATACCGAGCTGGAGGGATTCATCCACAAGCTGATTGCCAATTTTTTCAGTCTGCTGGTACCACGGTACCACAAGGCTGAGGCCCAATCCTTCCCACTTGATCACCCACTTACCTTCACAAAGAACAAGCGACGTCAACTCACAGTTCGGAATTCGGTTGCTGATTCACTTGACGTCGGCACGGTGGACTCAACGCATTGTCTAGTCTCAACCCTCGTCGCTGAAGCAGCATCAGAAGACCTATATCTATTCACTACGTTCACCCATCCACGTCTGGCCCGGATGGTTTGCTTGTAGGCCGGCCGCCGTCGATGGTCCCGCTCGCGCATACATTTTAAAGAGTTTGCTGCTAAAACTCAAGGTGGCGTGCCTTCGAGCTGTGCGATGCAGCACCGGATAGATGAAGCAAGCTAAGTCGCAAAGCAGCGCGATGACTTCATGGGTTGGACTGAACTTGCCTACGCAAAATTGCTAGCATTGGTGCATAGGTGGAACAAGTGCTGTATCGCCTCAAATTACATGCTTACCACTTATATTATTTGACCAAAGACAGAGTTGGATGTCCCCCTGCAGCTTGTGCTCATGAAGTAGGTATTTACATGTATCATATCTTCTGGACATGCCCCGCTGCGACCCGCCTGCGCGAAATATTGACACAGCGATGGATTCAATTAAGCCTCCGGAGAAGGAAATGGATCGCGCGTGCTTTGGACTAAAATTACCATAAGTCCCACGAGGCGTCTGGGGCATCATGCAGGAGACAGTTGTTGGAGCACCGCAAAAGTCCGTGGCTCGTGCCTCCACAGCTGGTATATTGGGGAGGCGTTGCACTTTCACGCAGTCTGGAGGTGGCGGTTGCAGCATTTGATAACTATGATGTGTCTGCTCGACACCATAGCGCTCTTCTTAAGTCTAGACTACAGATTGATTACCGGGCCATGCACATGCGCATACGCCCAGCCGCATCTGCATTGACATCAACGATCGCGATCGCGGCGACAGTGATATAGAGGGCTCTCGCAGGTACGATGGCTGGGGTGCAGCGGGCTATACCGGAAGGTCGGGACGGCTACCTGCTTTTCTTTGATAGTGGATCCAGAGACAATCCAGGTCCAGGTGAGGCTGTTCCGGCGGTTGTCCTGATGGACGACATTGGAACTCACTTCCAAGTGGTGTGGGTATGCAGCATATCATACGTGGCAATCACAACCACGAATAATATAGCCGAAAACTTGGGACTCCTCACGGGGCTCAAGGCATGTGCTCGCTACTGTTACTATCCACTCCACGTCATTGGAGACAGCGAGCTGATCATAACCCAACACAGAAAGCGGAGGCCTCCTCAAGAGTCCTCGCCTGGGATTATCATGCACGTGCCTTCATTACAATGGCGGACATACTGGCAAACAAAGCCATGGAACAAAGCCACGGATACACGAGTGAGCACACAAACTACTCTGAGAGAGAAGACCAACCTCTTCTCTGGCGATGATCATTACTTCATGAATTTGATACAGTTGACGGAGCAGTGGAGGAAAAGGGGTGCCCAGGCCCACACGGAGCCGAACTGCCGATCGGTAGAGAGGCGAACGACAGGCCGGACATAGGATATCGTTATCTACATAGTTAGATGACGTCAATGTACCTGACTTCGAACGAAACAAAATGAGTCTGTTCGTCCGTGTTTCCATGAGGCAAGTTTCGGTACATCCGTCTTCCAAATGGAATGGGGTCAGCACCGCTCCTGGTGAATTCCAGCGACACATACAGCTGATGCTCGGAGACCTCGACTTCGCCCAAGTTACCTCAAAGATATTCTCATCATCACGAACACGACGTTTGATGATCGCCTCGAACACCTTTTGATCGTGTTCGAGCGCTTTCGCTTCGCTCGTGTTCAAGTCGACATGACCAAACGTCACTTTGCGGCTCTGGTGACGGAATACATCGGTTACCGGCTGACTTGCCGATTGCGAGGGCATTCAGCGCCTTGCTCATCCCAAAATAAACGCAAACCTCGCAGGGTGTCGTAATGACCAATTTTTATCGAGATGTATGCCCGCGACGAGCCCATTTGCTCGCACCATTAATCGGCTTGACGTTGCCATGTACAGCTATCAAGTGGCTATTGCGCGTTCTACTTGAAATTTCCGTGGTCGATTGGTTGAATCGACCGAGCCAACTCGCCAGGCAATCGCTCGAAAATCAATTTTCATTTGATCTAACTATAGTCGCATTAAGTGCGAAATCGGACTTACCATGGAACGTGATGTACTACTTGGTCGATTTGAAAAATGACTTGAAGATTGTATGTGGCGATTCTGCCTATGATCGTGAACCGGGCCATATTGGAAAACTTGGACGGAATTGACAATACCTGATGCCAGCGCGCTTTCGACCAGATCAAAACTCGTCAGTCGCGGTCACGCTGCTCTTCTCTGACTTCTCGCTCCCGTTCGATCTGCACACAGACGCTAGCACCTTCCGGTTGGGGGACGTAGTTAGCCACCGGGGCACGCCCCTGGCATTATTATGCAGGAAGCTTTCCGGTACCCTGCACAAGTACTCCGTGATGGAGCTCAAGTTTTCCTCGGTCGTTGAGGTCCTGCATGAATTCCGCAACATCCTTCTAGGTCAATGAATCGTGGTGCATACTGACCACATTATCCTGACCTTAGCCAATTTTGAATCGGACCATGTCAGCCAATGGCCTTGATAACCTTAGAGTTCATACCCGAGATCAAGTATATCCAGGGCCACAACAATATGGTCGCTGACGCATTCAGCCGCCTACTATTCCTTGACGACGGAACTAACCAGTGCTTCGAGCTAGAAGCAGCTGAGAAAGAATTCCCATTGGTCTTCGAACGCATTCCTCGTGAGAAGCGGGACGACCAAGAACTGCAACGATTTGTGCGTCAACGCCAAGTCCAAACCAACAGAATGGCAAATCCAAGTTCATGTACTTGGATCAACGTATCGCCGTTCCAGCCGCCCTACAGCAATATATCATGCTCTAGTAACACGAGCAGCTAGAACACCCAGGCATGAACCGCACGTACTTGAGTGTCCACCAGCACTTTACATGGAGAAACATGAAACAAGACATTGATGGGTTCGTCAGCGGCTGTGAGATCTGCCAGACGTGGAAACGTAACAAGAAGAAGTAGGGCAAGTTATCTGCCACCGATCTGGTGCTCCAGCCATGAAAAGTAGTCTGCAGCGACAGCGTCGGAGGCAACAAGTACAGCACAATGGCAACGATAGACCCCGCCACGGGCTGGTTCAAGGTTAGGATGACAAGGAAGCAAAGACTGTCACCCTCACGCTCGATGCCGAGTGGCTTTGCCGATATCCGAGACCTGAGATTTGAATCTTCGACCAGGGCAACGAGTTCGCGGGATTTAAGTTCCAAGATATGCTTACTAGCTATAGAGTCAAGCCACGCCCGACAACGGTAATAATCCCTAAGCAAACAGCGTGTTAGATCGCTTGCATCAAGTCGTCGCCAACATGGTGCTGAACTCGAAATTTGCTGCAGACTGGACGCGCAATAAGCAACGCAAGCTTCGTCAAGACCAGCGCAACAACCAGCGACAAAACAACAGCAGGCTCTAGCACACGTACAACGTCGGCGACTTGGTGCTCATCGTCACGGATAAACACTGCACGAGTATGCTTGACCAGCCGACTATCGGGGGCTTCTGTGCTGAGATGGGGGCAATTGTACATGCCTATTGTGTTTCCCCAATAATTTTCATGACTAAGTCGTGCTTTGGGCGACGGACGGGGCCACCGTTTCCTGTGCAATGTTCTGCCTCACGCGCCAATGCCCACTTGGTCTTCATACTCCTCAACTACAGGAGATAATAATCCACGATTAGTATGCGCACAAACTGCAAGTAATAATCTTAGACTGGCACTACTGGTTGGTGAATATCTTGCTCTGGTTCACTGACAACGTAGATGCTAGAATAAACCACGCGTATTTGATACGCTTAGTATCTCTCCTGCCCCTGAAGTGAGCATTAAGCTCCTTGTAGCGAAGGCGAAAGAGCTCTTCTACATCATCGTCGCTGACAATTGTCACGGCTGCTGCCACTACTTGTAGCTCAAACGAGTCATCACCGACCACTCCGGCAACCTCAGAAACCGCGCTGCACTATTCTCTCAACAAACGGTGAGCCGGCCGCCAAGCGCGCGAAGCGCTCTCAAGGTGAGCGTGTAGAAGATGGTCTGAGCGTGGTTGCATAGGGGATTTAGTGAAGGAATAGAAGCTCCTGGAAAGGGGCTCACTGCTGCTTGAAGCGGAGCAGAAGATGGACTGCTGTTGCTGTCTAGCAGCAAACGGAGGCGTTTCAAAAGCAAAATGAACTTACCAATGCTCATAACACACTATTACTGACGCAAATTCAAGCTCAGAGTGACAGGCTGAAGCAGCAGAATAAAAATGTCCGAGAGCTGTTGGATCTTATTCGTCGAGAGCGATTCCGTAGCTAGTTAGAGATTCAAACGCAATCAAAAGCTTCCGTAATAGCCAAAAGCGAATTGCGTTTTCTTTCACCGAAGACCGCGTCGTCGTTGATGTTGAGCGTTATGTCTTGCAAAACTATCGTTGCAGCCAAGATGTCCACCGCTTTGTCGACGCTCTTCGTGTTGACGCTGCAGTTGACGATTCCAAAACGTTGTTCCAGAGCCCAAATGCACACTCCACCACCATTCTTGTCCCCGAATGCAAATAGTTAAACCGTAGCCGCTCTTATGTCAACCCTGCTCATCGGCCTCGCTGAAAGGTGTCATGTGCGCGAGCAAATTGCTTACCATGCGTCACCAAGAAAGTGCGTGTCTACAGGAAAAACTTGTTCACGTGCGAGCCTAGCACAGACGCACGCTGCATCTTCTGGTCCGACCACGACCCGGGGCGAAACTCAACACTTATACAGCGCATTATGTCATCAACTGCACATTAAATGCTGGAAACATTTTGCGGCAGTAGTAACCTTCAAAGTCACTGGGCGTAGTATTTCAACAAGTGACTCCTCAATAGTGCTAACAACACCCGGAACTCCGCCCTATGCCTGGAACGCTTTCTCAATTCGCTTCTAATCTTCTTCGAGCCTAGGCAATTGCACAAACGTGTGCAGTACTCTTCTTAAAGCATTGAGGAATATGTCAATCACGTCAACAGCCCATGACTTCGAAATTGCAAATGCCGCTGTTGTTTCTCTATATCCCCACCTTGCAAACCTAGAAAAACATCAAGCATGCTACCTTCTTCTCGAATGTGTGCTCCTTCACGAAGTGATCCAGCTCGTATTCGTCTAGCTCATGCCGCAGAACATCACAGAGGCGAAAGAAGCCAGCTTTGGCACACCTGAGATTCTGTCTAAACCACTCGTCGTAGGCAGGATTTTAAATCATCGCAAAAGGAAGAGCACTTGAGCAGTAGTTGGCAAAATGCAAAGTGATTCGATTCAGGTCCTTAGTTCGCAACCGCGTGCTACCTCTAAGCCTGCTACTGGGTATCCTTTACTGGATACACCCTACTGGATTCTCTACTGGATACACAGTTACCTTACCCAATCAGAGAACGCCACGTCGATGCCCATCCTGTACCTACAATCTTGCACCCACAATAGGTACCCACAATCCTGTACCCACAATCATGGCGTAATCACTGTGACGTAAACACCGTCCGTAATCACAGGAATGATTGCGGTACCACACAGTGAAGGTCACGCCGACCTCACTGATGACGCGTCCACGTCACACGGTCGCTTGGCGAGGCGTCGTCACATCACTCTTGACAACACTCCCACTCGACTCGTCAGCGACCACGATGCCCAACTTGGTCCTGAGCGCGTCGAACTGCGGCGCCGCGATTGGCTTCGTCATGATGTCCGCCAGCATGTCGAGTGTCGAAACATACTGCAACACCACTTGACCGTCCTCGACCTTCTCGCGCACAAAGTGGTAGCGGATGTCGATGTGCTTGGTGCGCTTGTGGAACTCGGGGTTCTTGGCCAACGCGATGGAGCCTTGGTTGTCCTCGTAGATCTTCACCGCTTCATCGCTTGCCATCTCGCCCAGCTCGCACAGAAACACCTTGAGCCACACCGCCTCCTGCGTTGCCTCCGACAGCGCCATGTACTCGGCCTCCGTCGACGAGAGCGCCACCGTGCGCTGCTTCTTGCTCCGCCAGCTGATGCATCCGCCGTTCATCATGAACGCGTAGCCGCTCGTACTCCGTCGAGACTCGATGTCGCCGGCCCAGTCTGCATCCGAGTAGCCTTGCAGTCCGTCACCGCTGCTCGCTTGAAACACGAGGCCGTGCGTCTTCGTGCCTCGGATGTAGCGGAAGACCCTCTTGAGCGCCTGCCAGTGTGTCGGACAGGGGTCCGCTGCGAACTGGCTCAGCACTCCCACTGCCGCTGCGAGGTCCGGACGAGTACCAACCATGAGGTACATGAGGCAGCCCACGGCGTTCCGGTACGGAACATTCGCCATGGTCTCGCCGTGCTTGCAACCTCCTTCGCACATGGCCTTGGTCAGCTTCAGACCCGGATCCTGCGGCGTCTTCACAGGGTTGCTCTCATCCATCTTGAACTTCTCGAGGATGTCCTTCGCGAACTTGGTCTGCCGCACTGACACCTTCCCAGTCGCCACATCTTGCTCGATCTCCATACCGAGGAAGTACTTGAGCTGGCCCATGTCAGTCATCTCGAAGCGGTCACTCAGCGCCTGCTTCGTGTCCTTCAGCATCCAGTCGCTGCTGCTCGCGAGGACCAGATCGTCCACGTACAGCGCCACGAACATCATGTCGTGACCGTCCCGCTTCAGGTAGATGCAGTGGTCGGACTCGCACTTCTTGAACCCGAGCTTCAGCATGAACTCGTCGATCGTCTTGTTCCACATCCGCGGCGACTGCTTCAGGCCGTACAGCGAACGCTTGAGCCTGCACACGTAGTCGGGTCGATCTCCGTCCACGTATCCGTCCGGCTGCGCCATGTAGATGTCCTCGTCCAGCAAGCCGTTGAGGAACGCGGTCTTCACATCCATCTGATGCACCGTGAGCTTGTACTTGGCCGCCAGACTGAGCAGCACACGGATCGACGTGAACTTGGCCACCGGCGCGAACGTCTCGTCGTAGTCGATGCCGTACTTCTGCGAGAATCCCTTCGCCACCAGTCGCGCCTTGAACCGCTCGATCTCTCCAGACTGGTTCTCCTTCACGCGGAACACCCATCTGCAGCCGATCGCCTTGCGTCCCTTCGGCAATGGCACCAGGATCCACGTCTCGTTCTTGCGGAGCGACTCCACCTCCGAGTCGCACGCTTCCTTCCACTTGTCTGCGTCGCTGGATTCCATCGCCGACTTGAACGTCGTCGGCATCTCTCCCACTGAATCCACGACGTACGCAGCCTCGAAGTCTTCCTTCGCTTGAGCTGCGGCAGACATCTCGTCCAGCGGCTGCTGTCGACGCGGCACCGCATACCGCTTGGCGCTCGGGATCTCCACTGCTTCCTCGAGCGACTGTGTGCGCGGGTGTCGCTTGCTGCCGGGCTCAAAGTCTTGATTCCGCGCAGCTTCTTCTTCGTTCTCATCCGATCCGGACCGAGCCCCCTCATCCGTGGTGTCTTCGTCATCATCTGTCGGAAGACCCACCACCATCTCCTTCGAAGCGTAGTCGCGTCTCCCACCGTCGAAGACGTCTTCCATGAACTGCGCGTCGCGGCTCACCAACACGCGACCACTCTCGATCTCCTCGAACCGATACGCCTTCTCGTGCTCCGAGTACCCGAGGAAACGACAGCGCACCGACCGAGCGTCGAACTTCGATCGCTTCTCCTTCGGCACGTGCACGTACGCGTGGCACCCGAACACCTTGAGGTTCGCCAGCAAAGGCTTCTTGCCGGTCCAAACGTGGTGCGGCGACTTGTCGTGGCTGATGGCGCGCGTCGGACACCGGTTGCGGAGGAACGTGGCCGTCATCACCGCTTCTCCCCAGTATTCCTTCGACAACCCGGCGTGTTCCAGCATGCAACGCGCACACTCCACCAGCGTCCGGTTCATCCGCTCCGCCACTCCGTTCAGCTGAGGCGTGTACGGCGGCGTGAACTTCTGCTCGATGCCGCGATCCGCACACAACTTGGCCATCGTACCCGAAGTGTACTCGCCGCCGTTGTCACTCCGGAGCGTCTTCACTCGCTTGCCGGTCTGCGTCTCAGCCAACGCGACGAACGCAGCGAACTTGGCAGCCACCTCCGACTTGTTCCGAAGCAGGTACACCACACAGAAGTGCGACTTGTCATCGATGAACGTGACGAAGTAGCGCTTGCCTCCGAACGTCGCCGTCTGCATCGGACCGCACACATCGCTGTGGACCACTTCCAGCACTTGCTTCGCACGGTTCGGCGACGACTTCATGAAGCTCACTCGCGTTTGCTTGCCGAGTGCGCATCCGTCGCACACCTCCCACTGCTTCACCGACGTCATGGGGATGCCAGTGCCGTAGCCCTTCTTCACGATGGCGTCGAGACCGCCATGGCCGATGTGACCAAGTCGAAGGTGCCAGAGGTACGACGTGGTGTCCCCTTGGCGATCCTTCGAGCTTGCCGCATTGGCCTCGTCAGCAGGCGTCCTCGGTGTCATGCAGAGTTTGAACAGTCCCTTTCCCTCACGAGCGCCGAGCTTCCACTTGACACCCTTCGTTTCCGCGAAGCACCCGTCGCTCTCGAAGGTCACTGGCCCAACGTCCTTGGTGAAGCGGCCGACTGAGAACAGGTTGCGCGATAGCTTCGGGATGTGCCACACACCCGTGAGCACACCCTTCTTCATGCCGCGCGGAGTCTTCATCGACATCACGATGTCGCCGCTTCCCACTGCCTGCACCACACCGTCGTCCGCCAGATGCACGTCCACCGGAGAGATCTTCTTGTAGTTCTTCATGTACTCCTTCGAGTACGTCATGTGCTGCGTCGCACCCGAGTCGACCAGCCACATGCCACTCGGCTTGGAGGCACCCGCGTCGCCACCAACCGAGAAGAGGAAGTCGCCAGAGTCGTCTTCACACTGCGCGACGTTCGCTCGTTGCGGCCTCTGCCGCTCCCCGTTCTCGCGGATCCGCACCGGACACTTGGCGATCCAATGTCCATGCTCGCCGCAGTAATGACAGGCGCTCGTCTTCTGCGCTTGCGCCTGCCGTCCCTTGCGCTTCCCGTTGTCGCTTGTCATGAACGCTTGACCTTGAGCGTGCGCGGTTCCGTCAGCACCGCCACCTTGTTCCTTGCGCTTCATGTCCTCGTGTAGGAGCCGAGACGTCACGAGCTCCCACGTCAGCGTGTCGGAACGCGATTCCAACGCCGTGATGAGGAACTGGTACGACTCGCTCAGACTGGCAAGAAGCGTGATCACCAAGTCGTCCTCGCTGACTGCAGCGCCGACCGCGTCGAGCTGCTCCGCCAGCGTCTTGAGCTTGTTGATGTGCTCCAGCACATCATCACCTTCGTCCATCGTCGTAGTGAAGAACCGTCGACGAAGAAAGAGCTTGTTCGCCAGGCTCTTCTTCTCGAAGTGTCCTTCCAGTCTTGACCATGCATCATGCGCGTCCTTCGCCGACCGCACCAGCGGCAGCTGCGAGTCCTCCATCGCGAGACAGACGATCGCCAGCGCCTTGCGCGACTTCTTGCGAAACATCGCTTGATCCGCCGCGGTCTGGCACTGCTCGAGCTTCACTTCCCCACTCGTCACTTCCCACAGTTCGCGCTCCTCGAGCACCATCTGCATCTTGAACTTCCATGTGTGGAAGTTGGTTCCGTCGAACTTGTTGATGCGGGCGGTCGCGGTCGGGGCGGCGTCCATGGCGAAGGCGTAGTCGGGGTCTTGGTCAGGGAAGACGGGGCTTGGGCTCATAACCAAAAGGAAGAGCACTTGAGCAGTAGTTGGCAAAATGCAAAGTGATTCGATTCAGGTCCTTAGTTCGCAACCGCGTGCTACCTCTAAGCCTGCTACTGGGTATCCTTTACTGGATACACCCTACTGGATTCTCTACTGGATACACAGTTACCTTACCCAATCAGAGAACGCCACGTCGATGCCCATCCTGTACCTACAATCTTGCACCCACAATAGGTACCCACAATCCTGTACCCACAATCATGGCGTAATCACTGTGACGTAAACACCGTCCGTAATCACAGGAATGATTGCGGTACCACACAGTGAAGGTCACGCCGACCTCACTGATGACGCGTCCACGTCACACGGTCGCTTGGCGAGGCGTCGTCACATCACTCTTGACAACAATCGCGGCAAACTCCAGCAGTGTCAGTGTGAGGATATTCTCCTTCTCATAGCAAAATGTCCAAACCGCAGCTGTAGCAACAGCCCCCATCGCTGCACCGATCGCAGCAGTGACGCACTTGTCCAGCTCCACCCAATCTCTCCAAAGACGATCGACTGCAAAGCGAGGTTGGTGATTTACTTCTCTCGAAAAGACGATCAAAAACCAAGACGAACGTTTTCCTGATCAGGGCCTTAGCAGAAGGTGATTTTGAAATGACAGATCTTAGATGCGACTGGTCTGTTGAGCGTTTGGAGGCGGCTGGGCTAGCGGTGCATTCGCAATGTAAGAGCTGTCGATGACTGGGCTTCGGCAACAGTTGTGGGTTCTACAGTGCTGGCCATAAATATATAGCCGACCCTATTTCGCTACTAATTCCGTCAAGTCTCAGTCCATTAACCAAAAAGTTCGTAATTAGGCGATTCAGACGAAGACCTTTTCGGGGTGTTTTCAGATTTCGCAGGCGAGCTGTGGTTGTCGAGATATAGAAGTGACCATCACTCTTGAGCTAGCCAAACGTCTGTGGCCACGCAGACTTCGAGCGTTTGCGGGGCTATAGCTGGTGGTTGCTGGCATTTTAGTGCTTGGTTTTCTTGCCTTTCTCTTCCATAACGTCTGCAACCCTATTTGGCATCGATTCGACTAAGTTTTGCAGTCGCTCCAGCTCCATGTCCTCCCGGGCCTTCGGAATCGCAATTTTGAGCTCGTTCACCGTCAGATATTGCTTGCCACCGCGGTAAACCTGTCGAGCTAAGATCCCCCACGTTTTCTATTAGATTCAGGTCGGGAGAAAGCGCTGGCCACTCTAGAACGTCCACACTGCAGCTGCTGAGATAGGCCCTGGTGCTCCGTGACGCATGTATACTGGCGTTGTCTTGCTGAAAAGTGTAGTCCTCGCCGTGGAAAGCTTCGCCGAAAGCAAGCAAATAGTTGGTCAGCGTTTCTTGGTAGTCGAGAGAGTCTTGACGGCCTACGAGGAACGCCAACTCGGTCTTACCCTTGGAGGAAAACCCACCCCAGATCATGACTAAACCTCCGCCGTTTTGACGGCTAAAATAGGTCTCCTTTTCGCATCTGAGATCGTACCAGTAGTACTGGAGGCCGTTCGGGCCGTCCAGATTAAATTTCTTTTCGTCCGAAAAGATAATTTGGTCCCAATCAGTCCGGCCCTTGATCATGGCCCTTGCCCATTGACGTCGGGCAAGTTTGTGGCTTAATTTTAACATGGGTGTGCGATTTCTCTTGCCATACGTCGTGTCTAGAGCTTGCTGAAGCACTCGGCGTACGGCGCGCGACGACACGGAGAGCCCCAGCGAAGATTTCACAGCACTGGAAGACTTCTTAGCGGTCTTCGCCTCCAAAATGATGCGCCGCTGCGTTCTTGCATTCACTTTTCGCGGTCTTCCAAGTCTTTTAGCGGACTTGTAGGAATCCTTGGTCCTCCAGAACTGGCTCACGCCCGATTTAGAGCGGCCGAGCTTGTCGGCGATGACCGCGAACGTCCATCCGGCTTCCCGAAGGCCGAAAATTGTTCCCCTTTCAATATCCGTGAACTCGGAGCCCTGTGGCATGACCCAGACGATCCCTACGCAAAATCTACGGCTGAGGCTAGAATCAGTAGAGGATAAGCTTTTGAATAAGGAGCGATTGCGTCCGTAAAGCGTTCTAGAACAGTCGAAAACGCTCGAAGTCTGCGTGGCCACAGACGTTTGGCCAGCTCAAGAGTGATGGTCACTTCTATATCTCGACAACCACAGCTCGCCTGCAAAATCTGAAAACACCCCGAAAAGGTCTTCGTCTGAATCGCCTAATTACGAACTTTTAGGTTAATGGACTGAGATTTGACAGAATTAGTAGCGAAATAGGGTCGGCTGTATATTTATGGCCAGCACTGTATGGGTAGTCTTTTTGTGGTGATGGTACGGTAATTAGGGAACATCTTCGGTACTGTACAGGACATTGAAAAAATGCGAATGGTACTCTGTTGAGATCAAAGGGTTTTGTGCAGAAACTAACTCATTCCTGGAGAGTATCTTTAGTCAAGATACAAGAGAGCACAATAAAAAGAATAGTAACAACAAAAACTGATAGTGTAGCGTGGTGCCAAGAAGTAGCTGTGTTGCAACGCTAACGATTTTACATCTAGGCTAGTTACGTCAAGTTTGGTCTTTGTTGGTGCTCACTTGTTTAAGTCTTTCCCGTTTAGAAGCAATAGATGTGCGTTTTCTGCTGATATCTACATTTTTTCCAATATCAAAGGCATATCCAGCACGATATCCTTTTAAGATCACACTCTAATAAAGGGCAGCAAAAGCGAAAGCTGTGCTAAGAATAGAAAGCAATTAAAAAATTATTTATTTACATGTAAGGCACATTGTGGACTGTGATAGAATGCATACGCTAGCCGCAGTGCAAAACCTCTACTAAACACAGTTATGTTGCTAGTTATTTTGCTGCAACGACTTTTCTTAGCACTACAGGAATAATGTATGGACATCAAGCAAAAGGAAAATGGTCCAATACTCGTGTCAGTAATTTGCAGAAGTACTATTGATATCTCCATATGAAACGCTTGGCGGGTACCTGGGGTCCCATCCGGACTTTAGATCTGCCAAAAACACCGGTATTCACTATGCTGATATTATCAGCAACAAATCTGAAATTACAAACTACTGCGTTCGTGATATTATAAAGTCCAGCTTTTTCTATAGGTTTAAGCTTTTCTATTACTGGAGCGTCAACACTAAGATTGGCTTGTTAAGCACTTTATCTCTGAATAAATATAATGATTCAGCATCGTTAAGCAAAGTTTTAGTCAAAGTTTGACATGTATTATGGTGTTGAAGGAGGTTGTGTAATTTTATAATATATTTAGCTCATACATGAAAAGATATTTGTGAAAAATTCGTTAAATAACAATCGTTTGTTTAATATGTTTTGGATATAAAGGCTATACTGGCATTTGCTTTTTAAATAAAACCATATGTTAATCAAATCGACTATTGGAGCGTATTCGTAACGCAGTCGATACAATGCTTCAAGTGCTTGTGGATTTGTCCATCCCAAAATTTTGAATAGTTTGAGATTATACTGTCAAGATTCTCTGTCACCACGAACTGTATTCAATTGATAACTAGCCGAGCGCCGCCGCTACGCGGCGGTGGGTTATGGTTGGATGCAGCTGTGTGGACCGCCCGCCTCCGCTACGCTCCGGCGGGTTGAGTTAGCTTTTGCACGAATCAGTAAGTAGTTTAATCTAAAACTACGGGCTTATAAATATTTTATAAAACATATGAAAAGTACCAAGTGCTTTAAAGCTAGGTTCTAGTTCGTAGTGTCAAGCTACTACATCTAGCCTAGCAATGGACCTCGACTCCTAATCAAAAATCTGCGTGTACACGATGCTTCTCGTGTACACTCCTCCGTCCGGGTCTACGAACTCTGGATACTCAATCAATGCCTTGAACTTGCTTCGGGACGTCACGCGAGACAACGCCACATACAATTGGCCATGCGAACAGCACGGGAAGCCAAGTACAGCCCCAAGTTTAACACCGTCTGACCTTGGGCCGTGTTAATCGTCATGGCGAATGCCGGTTGCACGGGGAACTGCTTTCGTCGTAGCCGGAAGGGGAAATCGGAGTTGTCGTCGTCGCTCACGAACATAATTCCCGGGATGAGTACTTCTTGGCCTGTTCGTTCTCCAGTCATAATTGTTGCTCGAATGACGTGGTCCTTCAAGCCGACGATTCGTAGACGCGTTCCGTTGCACAGTCCAAGATCCGGGGGATGAGATTTCTCATCATCATGATGGGGATGCCCTTCTTGAGCAGTAGTCTGTGAGGTGGAATCCCGTTCATGTTCACCGAGTGGAGGAGCTACTGCTCGAAAAGCGTTCCGTCATCCTCCTCCACCGAGTCCACCGACAAATACTCCCGCGCTGTCTCCGGAAGTCGAGCTGCGAGTGCCTCGTTGATTCTGCATACCATCTCATTCTTAGTCGTCAAAACCGTCCGGCTGGCAAAATATTCATTCGTCGCAATCTCCGGATTCGCAACGTCGGCATACATTGCGTCAATGATGCGGATCATACCCCTTGGTATTGCCCCTGGAGCTATTTCCTCGTCCTCGTCGTCTTCTACAGGAGGTCCGGGATCAGCATATCAGCAGGAATCTTGATGTAGTCATTGCCAAGATCAGCACGTTTTCGTGCCGACCCTCACCAACGGCAAGCAAAACATTAGAGAGAGAGAGGATATCCTCGTCGCTTTCTCCTGTCCCCTCGCTCCCAATGCGCATGTTCTGTGTTAACCGAACCTGCAAAAGTGTCTCCACAGAGGCGATTCCTTTATACATGCGTTGATCGTTTCTGCAGGCGTGCCTCTCTTCACGACAGGAAGGATCTGGCGGAAATCTCCTGAGAGGACAAAAACCTTTCCACCGAAAGGCTCCTGGGGTTATCCATAATGTCCCGTTGCGCTCGGTCGACAGCCTCAAACGCGTGGCGATGCGTTATCGGAGCTTCATCCCAAATGACCAAACTGATCTGGTGGATAAGCTTGCGCAGGTGCGATTGTTGGAAAATCGAACACGTAGAATCCTTGTCCAGTTTCAGCGGAATTTTGAAAGTAGAATGCGCCGTACGCCCGCCCATGAGAAGTGAAGATGCAATTCCACTGGACGCAACAGCAAGTGCAATCTTCTCATCCAGACGCACCCTGGCCAAAATGCGTCGAAGTAATGTAGACTTTCCCGTTCCACCAGGCCCATCAACAAAAAGAAACTATTGTGAAATTTCCCGCGTGGATGAACTGCCCCCGTCGTTACGCGAAGCGCTGATCGTCGATACCTCATGTCCTGACTCGGCTTCGACGGCTTGTATGATCTGGTCGAATACGGCTTTCTGCCCTTCGTTGAGTTTGGCCTCGTCGCGAACAATTGCCTCCAATGTCCTTGCGCTGTAGCCTTTCTCGCGGCGTATGAGATTGTTGTCGAGAAGAGACTCTCGAACCAAACTCGGGAAGTCACTTAACTGCGGAAGGTCAAAATCGGTCACAGCATACCCACTTACCTTTAGCAAATCGTTCACGCTTTTTAGCGTCTCAAACAACACCACAGTCCCCGTGTAGACTCGGGGAGGTTCCGGTGCTTAGGCGCTATATCCCGATTCAATTCCTCATAGAACTGGTCCCACAACCTACGGACATCTCTTGGCATCGAGTACACAGTGTACTGAAGAGCTGTCGAAGTTGGCATGGGATCTAAAACTTGCAGCCTCTGTCATGCATGCAGCCCACTCTTGATTGTTGTCAAGATATCTCAATTGTAACTCTGCTTCCTAAAACGTGGGACATACGACGCTGGTCACTGTCCGTAAACTCTCGAACGATGAAGGCTTTCTTCGATTACAGAGCAATATTCGGAGAAAAAACTTCTCAGCGTCCGGGAGGTTACATAGATTATTCTTTCTAGTGCCTCTCTCTACTGCTTGCGCCGAACCCACTGCTTTTCTTTCCAAACGAACTCCTTGGGGATGTCCTTGTATAGCATCGTCTTCGCAAGCGAGCGCAGGTAACGTTCCCACGCTCTATCGCGTTTGGTTTTAGTTGTGTGGGGGACTATTGTCGACCTCTTCATTAAGTACGTTTGGTGCGGACCACCCTACTATTGGTGTGGTCCACCTTCGCTCCGCTCGGGAGCGATTGGCTGAAACTCATTTCAGGGAATGGGCGCCGCCGTCGCTTGCGCTCGGCAGCCAATGGCAGCGCCAGATCTTGTCCATCGAAACTCGGCGACGGACCGACCGACAGACTGACAGACAAGCGGACAGACAGCAAGTCTCCCGTAGTAGTCTTAAGATATACCCTATCGATATAGCTAGTGCATAATGATCTATTCGCTTCAGTTGTGCGAGATCACTGTACAACTTGTGTATCTACTTTTAAATACGAGGTAGCTGTACTTTACTGATTCTTAGGGAGATAAAATATTATACCGCTCAATTTATTACTAGATGAACTTTGCTGTACTAGTCTTAAAGGGAACATATTTTACTGCCCTACATTAGTCAACATCAATGAAAACATGGGGACTGAAAATTTATTCTTGAGCAGGATGAAAGTATGAATGCAGAGTATTCTATCTTTAATGTTAACTGCTAAGGTACTTTAGTGTGTTAGTAGAAGAACTCGCTTACATGTTCAATGTGAAGCTTTGTATTCGTTTAAAATATTGGAAAGGTCCTTAATTAGGCACTTTATTAACGGTTGCCGCCTTATTCATGAACAATCATTAGCATTGCTTTAGAAGTGTACGTTATGCGTTGCTGTTAAAATACGATAGTAAAATTGTGCCAAAGCAAATGAAATTTATTGTGAATCGTGCATAATGTCGACTTCAGTGTTGCCGCCATTATCGATACAATTTCTGTAACGTCGACTACAAGATTTCGTATATTCTAATACTGTTTTGACGTCTTTATCTTAGCACATTAACTGGCAAAACCACATATGTTTTCTCTGTCGTCTAAATCTAACAAGGATTGCCTGACTCAACCAGACTGAAAAACGGCATTCCTCGAAGTAGCCTAAAAATAAAATCTCCAGTTTTGTAAATTAGCCCACAATATTTTTGCTATTAAATTGACGTTTTTCTAAGAGAAGTGGGGTAGTGGCATGATTGGATCTGTTTTGGTTATTGCATTATCGTAGGTCAAACATGGCATTCTGAACAAAAAGGCTTCAACTTTTTTAGGCAAAATAAAAATATCGTTCGATTGGAATTATTTTCACATGGTGTCTTTGTTCTTGGGCTACCTATGCCATATCTAGTTGTCTAAGTAAAAAATAATAATAGTTCCTGAAGATATAACATGTCTAAAACGATTGCGTAGTTGGTCATTTTGAGTTTTTCTTCAAGAAGCTGTTTTTATTGGGGCATCTAGGGGCTACACGTGAATACACACCTTAACGCAAACGTTTAGGCAATATTGAAAGCCCTGTGATTGGATGTGTATAACTAGTTTTGGCTAAGGTGCCATCATTTTAACGAAACACTTAGAGACATACCAACAATTCTTCAAAACTCTAAACTTGCCACCTGTTACATATCATGTAATAGAAGGTGAATGGACGCTATTCTGCGGCACAGCCTAGCCCACTATGGTTTTACACCATGGTATGATGTATTGACACAGCTTAACGATGCCTCATATCTTTTTGGTAAAATTAGTTTTTACCCACTACGAAAAATGGTCTGGTTGAGTCAAGCAATCCTTGTTAATTAGAATTACTAGGTTGTGCTACTACTTCTATGTCTTTTAAGTCTGAGACATCAAGACGGCAATATCGTAGATAGTGTATCATTGTTTCTACACTTAGTATTTGTCCTAATTTATCAGACATCAGCAATTCGCTTAGTAAAATATAATATGCATCCTTTGCGCTACCTTTACAAACACATAGTGATATATGCGATTAGATTCAACACAGTACAAATAGGTAGATTTGAGAGGCATCTCTTCCAACTCAAACACTACTTTATAGAATCGAAGTTTATTAGTTTCAGCTTGGTTGATGTACGCTGCAGTGTAGTTGGCGGCATCATATGCTTTTTCGATCAATTGTATGTCCGTATTAGCTCTCCAAGCAGCCGAAAGAACAGGCGAATAGTTATTGGTGTTTTTTCTCATCGACGTAATTTAATCTAAACAAACGCAATTCCCTCACTGACTTCAATATCGGTTTGCTCCTGAAGTTCATTTGAATATCCAAATCTGCATTTATCTCCGCGTATTTTGCAATATGAGTCAAAAGAGCGAACGTGTTGTTGCACGCAATAAGCACTGCGGGATAAATCACATTCGCACTGTAGAGTGTCGGCTTTGGAGAACGTGCGGACAAAATATCAATGTTTTTGTCTCTCTGTAGTCGAAGTACTACATAGACTATTATAAAGCTCATCAGTCGTTTTTGCTAGAAGAGACATGAGTTGCTAGTTTACTTCGCCTAAATTCGTTTTCCGCAAGGCACAACATGTCGATGGGCATCGTTTGGATTGTATTGTAAACGCTGTTGCGGGTTACCGGTTTACTGGTATCCATACCGGTCCAACTTGACCACGCGTGATTACGGTACGGTGTTTACGCTACCACTGATTAGACGCGCAGAATATTTGGACGAGTGGGCGTGCATCTTTGTACCCGCCAAGTTAACATTTCAAATGAACTCTCACTTCCTCATTTCATTCCTTCTTCTCAAGTGACTTCAATTCCTCACGGCCAAGCCCGCTTGACCCCTTTTAGGTTATGAGCCCAAGTACGATGCCGCACCCGACGTCTCGTCCAAGGTCCTCATTGACAAGTTCGACGGCGATAACTACGCGACGTGGAGCAGCTATATGCGCGGCGTTTTCCTGACCAAGTCGGTGTGGGGTGCTGTCAAGCGGGAGACGGCGCCGACATTTACGGATTCTCGTGCATCGGATGAGTACAGCCGTACGTCAAACGTCGCGCTGGGCCTGATGCTGCTACACATGGTTGCCGACTATCATCACATGATCACGGAGTACGAACACGCCTGGATTGCGTGGGCCAAGCTCAAGGCACTGTACGGCGGAACGCAGAAGGTCGGTCGCATCTACCTCAAGCATCAGCTGTTCAGCATGGAGATGACAGAAGGCGACAATGTGCTGCATCACTGCAACGAGGTCCTCAACATCAGCGCCAAGCTCAACAGTATCGGCGCCAAGATGGAGGACGAAGGCGTGGTGATCTGCTTGTTGCGCAGTCTACCCAAGAGCTACGAGAACGTCGTGCTGAACTTGGAGATGAGCGCCGCTGAGCTGAAGACGCAAGACGTTATCAAGGTGCTCACGAACGAGCACATCAAGCGGCAGGGTGAGAAATCGACACCGGTGAAGACTGAGGACGCTGCAAATGCGTTCAGTGTCGAGCGTGAGACTCGCCGTTGTTCCTACTGCGGAAAACTGGGGCACCTCGTGGACAAGTGCTGGACCAAGCAGAAGGACGGAAATCGTGGAGCACGACGTGGCCGGTCTGGTCGCGGTGAGAACAATATCCAGTGGCGCAACGAAGATGAGGGTGACTTCATCGCGTTTGCGGTCTCTATGGCGTGCGGAGTTTCGACGAGCAAGAAGTTCCAAGATACGTGGGCAATCGACAGTGGTGCCACACACCACATCTGCAACGACAAGTCCAAGTTTGCCGACATCAAGCTGTGGGACAAGCGCGAACTCACGGTTGCCAACGGGGACTCTGCCAGAATTTTGGGAGTCGGAACGGTTGTTCAGCGAGTGGTTTTGCCCAACGGTGACGATCGCGAGATCAAGGTCGAAGACGCGTTGTACGTGCCAGGCATGAACAAAGACTTGATGTCGGTCCCGCAGATCAACAAAGTGGTCTGTTTACGGTGGTGTTTGATGGTGCTGAAATGCACATCACTCTGAAAAAGTCGAAGAAAATCGTTAGTTCGGCGGACCTAGTCGATGGACTCTACTGGCTTCGTGTCCCGCGCGCTTCAGCAAATTCGGTCTCAGTTTCAGTGGACGCTGTTGATCTGCACTCAAGGATGGGTCACGCTCCGAACGATGTGGTGCGTAAAATGGTCTCAAGTGGCATGCTCAAGGGCGCCAAACTGCCAGCATCATCGGAAAAATCGAGTGTTTGCCGTGGGTGCCAGCAAGGAAAATCGGTCCAAAAACCTTATCCGACCAACCACGAAAAGGCTAAGTACAAGCCGTTCGAGCTGCTTCACTTCGATATTTGCGGGCCGATGGAGGAACATTCTCTCGGTGGCAGCAGATATTTGCTGCCCATTGTCGACGAAGCCAGTGGGTGCATGACGGGATTTTGCCTGCGCGCGAAGTCGGAAAGTGAAGGCTACCTGAAGAAATTTATTTCGAAGGTGGAGTCGCAATTCGGCGCGCGGGTGAAGTTTGTGCGTCATGATGGTGCCAAGGAATTTGCTACCAACTCGCTCAAGTCTTTCTACGATGGCCGTGGCATTGAACAACAAGTCACGGTTCCGTACGCGCACCAGACCAACGGCACGGCTGAACGTGCCAACCGCAGCATTGTGACAATTGGTCGCAGCATGTTGCATCATGCTGGACTTGACAAGAGATTTTGGGCGGAGGCGGTGATGACTGCAATCTACATTAAGAATCGACTGCCGTCACCGAAGGTCACCGGGAAAACTCTTTCGAGATCGTGTATAATTCCAAGCCCAACGTGAAGCACATGCGCATTTTTGCTGCTCGGTGTTCGTGTTGACCCCCAAGGAAAAGCGCCTTAAATGGGACCCAAAAGTTCGTGACGGTATTTTCATGGGCTACGAGGAGCGTTCCAAGGCGTACCGAATTTATGACATCGAAGCAGGGCAGGTGGTGGTTTCTCGCGATGTCACTTTCGAAGAGTCAAGATTTGGTGCTGTTGAAGAGCGCGAGGACGACAAAGATGACAAAGTCGAAGATGCCATCGAGTACCTCAACGACATTGATCTTAGTTCTGGTGACTCTGGTGAGATCGATTTCAAGCAAGCGGGAAAACGTAAAACCTGTCCTGACCCCGAAGTCCGTGAAAATATTCGCTGACCTCGTCGTGGTGCTGGCTTGGAGGAAGCAAGTGCTCCGGATGAGAGTGAAGAAAATTCGGGACATCACCACTCGACTCCTCACGAAGAAAATTCGGCCTCCAATGACGAAGAAAATTCTTCAGCTTCGACAATGTTTTGGCATGAGAGTGCGAATGCTTTCGAGGCGAAGGACAACGCCGAACCTGAGAGTTTTCAAGTTGCGGTCAGCGGTTCGGGCCAAGTACACTGACGCAAGGCTATTCGTGCAGAACTTCGGTCGATGCGACTTCGTGGAATTTTTCGTGCGGCAAAATTGCCAAACGGTCAACGCGCTGTCGGCACCAAGTGGGTCTTCAAAATCAAGCGCAACCCGGATGGATCCATCGCTAAATACAAGGCTCGACTCGTTGCCAAGGGTTTTGTGCAGAAATACGGTATTGATTATACCGAGACGTTCTCGCCGGTCGTGAAGTATGTCACACTTCGCATGATTATTGCTCTCGCCAAGTACTTCGGATGGCCCATCGACCAACTCGATGTGGTTACGGCTTTCTTGTACGGATTGATGAAGGAGAAAGTGTTCTGCACAGTGCCGGAAGGTGTGGAGTTGGACGATGACTTCGACTGCATCGAGTTGCTCAAGGCAATTTACGGTCTCAAACAGGCTTCACGAGTTTGGAACGAGACTTTTGACGAATACGTTCGCTCCATCGGTTTTCGCGCTTCGGCCTATGATCCGTGTCTCTACGTCGAAGTTATCGATAACAAGTGCGTACTGCTGTTAGTGTATGTGGACGACGTCTTGGTGACAGGAAGCTGTGCCGACCTAATTGCTGAAGTCAAGCACCAACTCAAGACACGTCTTGAGATGACCGATAGTGGCAAGTGCAAGTTTATTCTCGGTATCGAAGTGGTCGACAGTGCTGATGGCAGTGTGACTTTGTGCCAGCCTCGCTACATCCGCGACATTTTAGAGCGCTTTGGCATGGACAAGTGCAAACCTGCTTCGAGCCCAGTGGACATTAGCACCAAGCTTGTTCCGAGCGACGCACTGACGAAGTTGGACGCACCTTTTCGCGAGGCCGTTGGCGCACTCATGCACTTGATGGCTTCGACTCGCCCAGACACATTGCTTTTGCTGTGGGGTATGTTTCGCGATTTATGGAGAACCCCCAAGTCGAACACTGGATTGCAGTGAAACGAATTTTTCGCTATCTTCAGGGCACTAAGGCGCACGGAATTCGCTTTTCGCCGAGCAAAAACGTTGAGTTTTTGGGCTACTCGGATGCTGACTGGGCCGGCGACGTGAGCGATCGCAAGTCGACTTCCGGCTACCTTTTCCAACTTGTAGGCGGGCCAGTATCGTGGGGCTCCAATAAACAATCAAGTGTGTCGTTATCTACGAGCGAAGCCGAATACATCGCGCTGAGTCTGGCGATCCAAGAAGGCAAATGGGTGCATCGACTTTTGTGCGAGATTTTGGCGGCTGCGGTTTTACCGACTCCGGACTTGACAATTTTCGAAGACAACCAGTCGTGCATCAAGATGACCAAGAACCCTGTGAACCACGGCCGCGCCAAGCACGTCGACATCAAGTACCACCACATCCGTGACGAAGTGAAGCGCGGTGAAGTGACTGTCGAGTACTGCGAGACCGCGATCATGCTGGCGGACATCTTGACGAAGGCGCTCCCGGACCCCGCCACAACGAACTCACGACGGCACTTGGCGTTCACACGTGTTCGCGTTGAGGGGCGTGTTGCGGGTTACCGGTTTACTGGTATCCATACCGGTCCAACTTGACCACGCGTGATTACGGTACGGTGTTTACGCTACCACTGATTAGACGCGCAGAATGATTGGACGAGTAGGCGTGCACCTTTGTACCCGCCAAGTTAACATTTCAAACGAACTCTCACTTCCTCATTTCATTCCTTCTTCTCAAGTGACTTCAATTCCTCACGGCCAAGCCCGCTCGACCCCTTTTAAACGCGTATCGGGAGCCGTCTAGCCACCGTAGTGGTTCAACTTCCGCATGCGATGCGTTATCTCTGATGCTCTACTATTTCTCCCCTCTCTCTGCCAGAGTCCGTCTATCGGTGCGTGGGCTAGTAGCCGTCGATGAGTTGTTTCCAACCCTTTCTATCTTGTGCGCAGGTTCGGAGCAGGTAAAGGTCGGGGGCTCGTCGCAGTCTGTGTCCTGAGACTGAGGAAAGCGTCTGAAGGTCATCGTCGAAAACCAAAGAAAGTGTAAGTCGTCGTTTGCCACGCCATGAGCCTTGATTACTGGGTGTGAAGTAAGCGTCCATGAAGCGGTATGCCGGGATATTCGTTGGTCGGCGTATAATATATCCAAAGTGTCTCCAGCGGTTGCGGAGTAGGACATAGCGGAGTGGTTCGGGTCCCGTCCTGTCGTAGAGCTTGTCGTTGGATTTTCAGTCTGGGTGGTGCACGCCGATCACCTTCCGGAGCTGATGGCGGTGAAAACTTTCGAGGCTGACAAGATCAGCTTGCGTGAGCGCTCAGGTGCCGCTGTTGTAAAGCAGGATTGGCAAGGCGTAGCGGTTGTAGAGGCAAACTCGGGTCTCCTTGGAGGTTTTCAATGGCCGAAGCCAGATGTTCCACAGTCGGTGGAATGCTGCAGATGCGAGATTTTTGCGTCGAGATAGGTCTTCTGTGTCACCAAGTAGTGAGCATAATTTGCGCGTGTTGCGCCAAGCTTCATGGGTCTTGCGTGAAATTCTTGTACTGCATGCTGTCGGGCTGCGGAGGATCTCGGTAGTTCTATCTTGGTAGTATTCATCTGCAGTGATCATTTTGCCAGAATGGCGAGTGTTTGGGTTTTGATAAGAGCTGCAATTTCGAGTTGGCGGCAGACGAAGTCAGCGTCGTCGGCATACACGATCACGTCTGCGAGGAGGTCGTGGTCGATGTCGAGTTGGCTGGCCAGGTCGCAAAGAGCTGCATCTAAATACACAACAAAAAGAACTGGGGAAAGTGAGTTGCCTTAAGGGGTACCTGTGTTGCTCTCGATTGGCGAGAGCAGGGTGTTGCTAATCCGAAGCGAGAGGTTCGTCTCGCGGAGTAGGAGTCGAATTGGGCGCATCTCATCGTTGTCCACGATTTCTTCGAGTACGGAGAGAGATTTGTCGCGGTTGACGGCGTTAAAAGCACGGGAGAGATGGATCCCTAAAATGTGGAACCATTCCTTGTATCGTAATGCCCGAGCTGCTATCCATCTGTGGGCCTAAACTGCTTCGGCAGTACTGCGACTGGGTCGGAACCCACTTTGATGTGGGGACAAGAAGCGTTCGACCTTCGGCGAGATTTGATGAAGCACCACTAGCGATCGCTTTGCAGATGCTGTTTAGTAGCACGATGGGTCGGAGGCTGGCACATTGGCCGGCCGGCTTGTTTGGCTTAGGGAGTCCGAGCAGGATCCGTCACCCAGATGGATGTTGTCTCCAGTTGTAAACCCACGGATGGTGATGTCGGCGAGAGGTTGAGCCAGAATTGTAGCTCCATATTTTAGTAGCTCGGAAGGAATGGCGTCTGAGCCTCTGTGCCCCCATTGCGTATGCGTTGGAAGGCGCGTTCGAGTTCGTCAGCTGTAATGGGGTTTTCCAGTGGGTGCTTGAGTCCGTCATTTGGGACAGGTTGTCGTTGCGGGTCGACGAATTGTTCTTGAAAATGTTGCTTTATCTTTTTACCGGTCGCTTTTAGGCTGAGAATGTATTTTCCTTGGCTGTCAAGTAACAAGGTTAGTGGTGAGCGTTTCTCAGAGAGAGCCCGGGTAGCCGTGAAGAGCTGAGCCGAGGGGTTTGGCTTCTCCATGGCGGTTAGTTTCTCGTCGATATAAGTGATCACAGTTGCTTTGCTGCGTTATCGAATTTGATTGAGGATGGCGTTGTGTTGTCGGCGAAGGGTCTTGACGTCTTGGGAATGGTGATTGTAGATGACTAGGCGAAGACGCCGCTGTTCCTGGGACAGGTCGGCGAGCTCAGCGTCGGCTGTCTCGGCATGTAGAACGCGTGGTAGTTAGCCAGCGGTGTCCGCTGCTGCTTCTAGAGTCTTGTTCAACGCAGCGTTTCATCGTTGATTAGTCGTTTCATGATGGTGTGGTATATCGTCGAGCAATGTCGTGAGCTGTTTGCGGTATTGACGGCGGTAGTCGTCCCGGTGAACAAGCTGGTACGTAGCGAGACGCGTTTCAGCTGTGTTGGATAGTGACGCTTTTCGTCGGCGGAGGCTGCTGAGTATGCGAATGTTAAAGTCGAGCGTGACCAACTTGTGATCAGACTGCGTGAGAGCACCACCCATGACTGGGCGTTGATGCAGAGGGATTTGTGGTCCTGATGGAATAGTATGTAGTCAATTTGGTTGAAGATGCTGCGGTCTGCGAGTCGATGGGTCCAGGTCGTAATGGTTGCGGGCGTGCTTTCTGAATGCTGTGTTCGTGAGGAACAAACGGTTAGAGTCACAGAAAGAGGAGGGGATAGTGCCATTGCGGTTGCGTCGGCCACGACCCAATTCTCCCACAAAGGTTTCTTGATCCCGGCATCCCCTCTTCTTTGGCGTTGAAGTCGCCAAGTATAAAGGTCGTTTCCTGTTGCGGAAGTTTCACCCGTGCCTCGTTGAGATCAGCGTAGAATTGGTCAATCTCGTTGGCGGGATATCCGCTGTGCAGCGGATAGGCGTTAATGATGTTGATCCGTTGCGAGTGCAAGAGGCGGAGTTGTAAAACCCCGATTCGATCGGACTGGGCCCAGTACTTGTAGAGAAACCTGCGAAGATGAGGGGAAACAGCAAAGCTGATCCCGTGCCAGCGGTTGGATATTGGGAGAGTTAGAAGGTGATATGTACCTGTCTTTTGCTCGATCTGGAAGATGATGCGAGTCACTTGAAGTCTGAGGATGTCGAGCTTGTATGTCTTCAGGTCTCTTGGGAGAGTCTCATGTTGTTTGCGCTGAGAACCAATGGATTGGACACTGAACGTATCTAAGCGGAGATGGCGCGTTCGGGGCGACGGGCGTGGGCGCCGAGGCTGTCTAGCTGGGAACTGGGAATGAGAGTGTGAGTTGGAGGGATGTTCGTAGAGGGAGAGACCCGTGAAAGACTGACAGACGCGGTAAAGCGTCTGCCAGAAGCGCTGGGCTAGCATCATGCTAACTCAGACTTCCCGGGAGGGCCTCACCCCCAACCCGAACCAGGATGGACATCTCTTACCCAAAGAAAAGCGCGATTATGAGAAGAACCGCGATGCTGAAATCCCATCTCGCCAAAAGTAGTCTACAATTTTACCCATAGATTTATCTTTACTGGACAAAATATGATTGAAAATGCATCAAACTGCCTGCATAAATGCCGAGCTGCGATATCCAGATTCTCATTTAAACATCTACGATATTCGTTGTTACGAAACTTTTGCGCAGCGTCCAGTGGTAATGATGGATCATGCGCTTGAAAACAATCTAATCAAATGGTATTTGCTGCGCTTAGAGCTAAAAGGTAAGTTGACCAACGTGGTGGCAAGGCTTATTTCCCGATTCGCTCACCACGTCGTCTTGAACATTAGACTGTTGTTTGGAGCGTTGGCAAGTTAAACCTACGTACAAGACCATCTATTTGCCGTCTCTGGATCAGGTTTCGACAGAAAACTCAAACCCATGTACAACAAATTTGAGATCATGGTATTTCATTACACAAGCACAATATTCGGCTGGCTTATATGTGTGTAGTCTCTGTTCAACACCTTGCAGTGGATTCAATCCTCCTTTTCCGTGTGGAGACAGCGCATAAAAACAAGTTTTGCGTCAATACGGTAGTTGTGTAGTCGTTCACGACATCAGCTTTATTTTGAAGCTCGGCTGTAGGATACAACGTATGCCCTGTGGCTTTATTTGCCGCATTCATTTTCTTCTCAGCTTCCATTTCCCCTTCAGCGTCTTCTGCTTGTGACTCGAACAGTTCTTTAACCCCTATACTGCTCTAGTGCGGTGGTGACTCGTTTGTGGCTGTAACATTTGGTTCACTATTCCTATCACCGTTTGATCGTCTACAGTATTGCCTGGACAAACGAGATCAGACAGACTACTAAAGTTAGTAGTTTTGAAATTACTTGCCTTTTCTTCCATTACAGGAACAGAAGGAATACTGCTGGAATCTAAAATGACTAGAACTGTGTCCCAGGGCGGGGATGGTTTTGGGTGCCGGCTTACACGCTTACGCAGCAGGCTAGGCCGCGCGGGGAATAGGGCGCAGTAGGGGCCCTGAGTGCAAATGTTTTCCCCAGGTGCTCTTGCGTAGCGAGGAACGGTCCTAGAGAGTCGTCCACGGTACCGGAACTCGGTTTCTGCACGCAGAGAAGCCCACGTCCGTTCGTAGAAGCAAAATATGGTCGATTTGTTGTTAGCTCTGCTGTCTGTTGAGCCCTGCAAAGCAGAAGTAAAAGTGAAAAGCAAACCGTGTGTGATGCCTCGCGACACCAGCACTCACTCCTTGCTCCTGCAACTCAGT
The DNA here is from genome assembly GCA_011947345.1 of Phytophthora quininea. Classification (NCBI taxonomy): domain Eukaryota; phylum Oomycota; class Peronosporomycetes; order Peronosporales; family Peronosporaceae; genus Phytophthora; species Phytophthora quininea. Next base: position 183,239 of record JAAVTG010000333.1, read on the forward strand.
CACCGTTCTTGAGCACGCTAGCCGCTTGTGCTTGCTTCCTGTTGCCTTCCTGTCAGCTCCAGCAGCCAGCACTCATGGCCGTGAGCTCCGCCATCCCCCAACCGGCTCTTAAGGACCGATACCCTTGAGGTCGTCCCCCGCCCGCTGTCGGGCCACGCCTGACCTCAGCGTCCGCCTGTCTTCCATCCTCTGCGACCCCTGTCGTCTCTCTTCGATGCTGTCAGCAGTTGCTGCCTTAGTCGAGGCCTCTCGCCCAGTTGTAGTCGCCCGATTCGTGCTAATCCCTCCAGAAGCCTTCTTCCAAGTTGACATGACTTTCAGCCAATCCCGGTCGAGCAGTCATCACTACTGTAGCCATCCTTGGAACGGTCTCTAAACCCGCCCGGCTGCCGTCCAGATTCACTTCGTGACAACTGTTAAATTCTCTTTGGATATCGTGACTTGCTCGTACAGTGAATTATTTGCTATTAGCCGTTGCAGAGCATTGCATAGGTCGAACCCGAAAGTATGCTTCTCCGTTGCAGTTCTTAGAGTAGCTTCGCAAGCACCATTTGTGTGTTTTTAGAAAAGAGAGATACTGGCTCTCACGTTGAAACAGTTTATTTTGTAAGTCTAGTTAATTTAGTAAGCTCTCTATAGCTACCATTTATCTTAAACAGTGGTTTAGTGATGTAAACAAAAAAGATGCATTCCAAAAGAAGGCTGAATATTTTTGCCATCTCAGGACAACCACTAAAGCGTACTTACCTTCAGCATCGTCACCTTCACTGGTAGCATACTCCTACTACTCAGCTCCCCACTTGGTTTTCTTTCCACCGTTCGGGCCAATTTTGGTCTATCGCACTTCGTTTCTGCGTCTAAACGGAGTTGTGCGTGCGGGCTTAAGCTCCAGCGCAAATATCCCACAACATATTTCGCCCTCTGCAATCCCATCGCCACAGCATGGCGTTTAGCTGGCAGCTGTGGTTGACAAACCTGGCAAGCGATCCTTTCGCGGTTACATTTGTCACTTCACAGCCGCTCATTTGTGCACGATGCACCAAGTCTCCAGATAGCACATTGTGGTTAGTTAGTATAAGCCTAGTAAAGCGGTATAATTGGTGCATCGACCTGTTGTCGAAGTTTGTATTTCTTGACACTTCCTCCTGCTTACTCGATGATGAAACTCGCCTTTGCGAATGACTTGGGCAGCAATAAGTGCTATCCCCTTTGGACCGTTTTGATCTATCGCTTGCTCTGCCCGTTGCCTTTGCTGAAACCTTTAGTTCCTGTACCTTTGCCTGAATCGCATTTCAAATACTTGCACTCGACCTGCATCTAACACGGCACACTTGTCATTATGAACCCGTAGTCCACGTATGTAAGCCAATAAAGCGAGCGGTTTTCGCAGCGTTCTTCACAAGTGACGCTACTGTCGGCGAATATGCACATACACAATGGAGTATCGTCCTTTCCACCAAGTTTTAGACGGCAGGCGCAGCTTCGGTGCGAGTATTGACATCGGCTGGAAGCTGGAAGGCACGAATACGAGCGCAGCCGATGTGAGTCAAACTGCCAAACAAGCAGGCACCGGTGAGACAGGAGGGTGGCAGGCGGTGCCCACACCTCCTGCAGCGCGATAAACGACGCGCGATCTACGTTGGACTTGGTCACAGTGACGGGATCGACAGCGAGCAGCGAGACACTCGCCTGTGCCAGGCTCGGGTCACGCTCAACCGCACTCTCGTTGATGTAGGCGTCTTCCACACCTCTGTGCAGGTCCGCACGGATATCTTCGCAGCCCACCTTAAACTATCCTACTCCACTTTAGCTCTTTGATCCACACACGAATTGTTGAAAAAGCCGACCACCGAGATGTAGCACTGATCCATCACCCGGCTTAGGGAACAAACGAACAGCCGTAAACTCTCGAAGAGACAGCTTGGTCTCCTTCCGACGTTTCTGGCCATTTGAATAGGTATCGATGAAAGACCATCCTAACTCTCTGCTTGAAAAAGCAGCGGGTACTGGAGTGGATCGTACATCGGGTTCGTCTCGAATAAACGGAGAAGACGCCGCTGCTTCGTGTAGATGATAAGGTCTCTGTGTTTGTCGAGGTTTCCGTCCTCCACCAATGTCGCCTCAACCTCAGACACGGTTGGTAAATTTGTTGTGCCAGGTCGCCAGCGATCCGCGTACACGTTAGACTGGAGATCCACGATCTCTTTCCCGTCCGCTACCTCTTTCCGAAGGATCTCTCCCAAATTCAAGAACTACTGCCCGAAAGGATTAATTGTTGCCATCATGTGCTCAAGGGTTCCCAGTTTTTCCAGGTCCAAGTAAGAAAAATGCCTTCGCGACGCGCTGCCCGTTTTCGCATATCCGGATCTACGATGTAAATCTGTGCGAACTTCGCCGGTGCTGATTGGCTTGTGTCGAAGTAATCGATCGACGGGAGTAGAGAACCGAGATAGTGACCCAGGGCACCTTGGATCCTGTATGTGTAAACACCGCGTTGCCCCTGCACTGATGTATCCTCTCTCGCGCGTTGAAAGGCGGAGCTGTCACTTCTGGACGCCCCGATGGACGTGGAAGCAAACACCTGATCGTACGCACAGATGTGTTCTCTGAACTCCTATTCTCGATAAAAGTCGTGGACCCCGCATAACACGGGCCATAGCAGCAATGCTCACGAGCTGCATCATAAACCGTTCTGGTAAAGTCAAACCTTTGCGAATATTTGTCGGGCAAAGTTTCAACACAATAGCCATTAGAAATCGAGAACTTCGGGAGACAGCCATGTTCAATTGCAGCGTTACAATCGCTGCATATCGTAAACCATGCTGTCCAGTGTCCACTACCATTGACAAAGCAGCGAAAACTACGAGGAGAAACCGTTGTATCGGCCAAGAACATCACGTAAGAGGGTTGAGCATATTCATTTCGTAGTTTGGTAGGAAGTCTGACATCCACTTTCCCAAGACACTGCCGCATCTTAGTCATATATCGCCAGTCCGACGCTTCCTTTCGTACGGACTCTTCGCGACGAATTAAGCGATCACAGGGAGCTCATACGCACTCATCCAGGCCATCAGGGCCTAATGCTTGTTGTAGCCTTTTCAAAAGCCTCGTAACGGTCATCACCGCTCAATGGTTCAAGTCTTTTTGCATAGTTGGCGTCGCTTCGTTGTCGGCAACTTTGTGGTCTTTCGGCAACGCACTGTCGATACTTACGCTGGTAGAGCCAATTGTGCTCATGCTCCCCACTAGCGCGGGTCGATCCGTCGGCGTTGGTGTGTCCAACGTTGCTTTCGCCTCTACATTGACACCGTTGCTGGTCGTCTTCTTGGCCTCAGCAATGCGCCACCGATACTTGCGCTGGTAGAGCCGATTATACTCTCGCCGGTCTCTAGCGCGTGACAACTGCAGCCGATCCTTCGCTGTCAACGGCGGCAGGGTTGCCTTTACCTGTGGATTGACTTCATTGCCAGCAGCTGTCTTGGCCTTCGGAATGCGCTGTTGATAAATGGACCAGTAGAGTTGATTGCGCACCCTAAGTTCTTTGGCTTATGGTACCAGCATGGTTTCATACATTTGTTCACCACGATCTCCACCAGGACTGGAAACATTACATCCAACTTTCTTGTCGTCATGCTTTTCAATACCGAGAAGTCTGATGCCTCCATCAAGAATGCTCTTTTCTCCAGTTTCGTTGCTATGCTCCACGCCATCATTTGGAAAGCTGAAAAGGCTGTCCTGAACTTCATAGTCACCCCATATTGCATTCTCCCGCACCTAGATTCCATCAAGATGCTGTAAAGGTCACTCTCCGCCGAGCTTTCGGGATCATCACCGCTGTCCAGGCTTACTGGTGCGCCAATAATGCTGACGCGCTTTCGTTTCAATGCCAACAAAACACCAGAGGCCACAGCACCAATGTCCAGGACGGCATTGTTTTTATCTTGACGGTTCACCTGTTCGCTATTGTGGTATAGCAACACACAAAATCCGTCAGATATGGATGAGCTACAAACACAACAACGCCGAAGAACAGGTCGGCGGTTGTTGGCCTGCGCTAGGCGGCCCCCAGCGGTTCGGCCCAGCCGGGACAGTAGTGTCTTGTTCCCGCCAGTGCTTCGCTTCCAAGCCAGCCACACGACTCAGCTGAGCTGCCTGAGTCACTCTGAATACCCTGTGCCCTCCACCAAAGGGTGGATGACGGCGCAGACCGCGCTTTACAGGTCGCCAGGAGCAAAGGCTTCCTGATTGAAAGAGTTACGGCACCCCGACTGACGGGCGTACCGGCTCGCGGACGCGGCGAGACTTGTAGAGGGCACTTGGCGGAACTTTGCCCAACACCAGGCCGAGCTTGTGCTCTTGGCGCTATCAGACAACACCCTACAAGCTATGCCTCTCGGGTGTAGCCGGCAGACATAATCCAGCCCCGCGCAGGGACTTACCGGATAGTATGCGCTTGTTGTAGACTTGGAAAATTCTGCTCTGTTATCTGTTATCTCCGTGCGGCCCTTCGAGCCGTCCTATACTAATTCCTAGTCAATCTTAAACAAATATCTAATGAGATGAATCAGCTGCGACCCCTCGCTGGGTCCAGCCTGCAACCACCGGCGACTCTCCGGACCGAAACCAACGCTGCCAAAGATCTCGTCGCCCGCTGACTCTACCTCTGCGGCGACTCGGCTGCCCAAATCCTTTACGATGTATAATCGCTTGCCAAGTTGCCTGGCCAATTTGTCGACTTGGTCCCGCTGAGTCGAGTCCACTACGTCTAGACTTGGTTGTCGAACTTAGCTGATTCCACGCCTTGAGCCTAGACTAGGACATCCTAGGCTAGGGTTTTTACGAATTTATTACACCACAAGTGCCCCGGTCATGATACGAGCTGGGCTGGTGAGTGTTATGACCCAGCATGCCTTCACATTTCCACCAATCGCTAAGTTCATGGAATCCCGTTGCCAAGTCAACTCCATCCTCGCCGCCGACTTTGCGCTAGGTAAGGCCCCTGGAAACCGCTCGCTCGGCTCATGCGCTGCGTCCACGCACTCATTCCACGTGTGTGGACAGGTCTATGTCGTTCGCTGTCTCGCGTCCAGCAGCTGAGGGTGCGAAGGGTCCCTTTCCTTCACACAAAGAACACTGCGAAGACGCGCAGCCGGAAGCTCTGCGCCGCGTTGATAAGAGCGCTGGTTCGTCGGAGAGCTCCCCAGTCTGTTCCCTTGCAGCTCAGGACTCCACCACAGACTCGGCTGAGTCTCCGCCAGCCTCGAGTGTTGTAGCTGCCGTTACTGAGTGCACGCAGCCAAGTGGTGCTGCCCCACAGGCATACTCGGTCGTGCCGATCGCTCCAAGTTCACCTCCGAACGCTCAAGGCTCAACTGGTCAAGCTAGCTCGCTGACCCCTTTCGTCCAGCGAAGGCGGGTCTTTGTCAACCGTGCTGACGGCTCTGACTCCCCTGACTACCTAGAGCACGAGCCTGGAGAAGTTCCTCCAAGCGAAGACCCACTGGCTGCTTCGAGCGCGGCTCCGCTCCCGCTGTCCATGCTACGGGATCAGGACCCCAGTGGTGGCCCGACAGCGGTAAATGGATTCGCCGTCCCTTACCTCAGGAATATTTCACTGACTCAGTCTTTGTTGTTCAGCTGCTGGCTCTGCGTCCGGTGCCAGACCATCCCACGCTGCTGGTCCCTGATGTTGGCGTGGCTGGAGGCCCGCGTTTTACCAACTCGCCGCCTCTCCGCTCGCCGCATCAATTGAACTCGTTTCTTGCGTGTCGAGCCAAGGAGGTCGTTGAGCCGCTCTCGCTGAGCTGTCGGCGCGATCCGCGTTCACGGACGCCGTACCCGTCGGCCCACTCAGCCAGAGCTGCGATCGATACTCCGTCTCCACAGCAGAGAGAGAGAGAGAGCTGAGAATGCGGTTATTGACGCTGTGTCGCTTTCGCCCATGCGTCCCCGCACTTCGTCGCGCTCGCTGAACTCGCTGGCTGTGGAGCAGGAGGAAAAGACTGGGTTGGCTGAGTCGTCTCCTCCGCGCCATGGTTTGTCGCCTGAGGGAATCCCTCCTCAACCTACTCTGAGTAAGTTGGCTGAGTCGCTCCGCGCTCGTCTGGAGCTGGTGCAGCCTTCTGTGACTCCTCCTGACGATGCTGCTCACTTCAAGCGGGTCTCGGCGGTCCCAGCTTCTGACGGTGCGTTTGACTCTGCTTCTCTGTTCCTGCGTGACTTCTTGGCTCACGAAGCGGCGTCCCACGCTCGATTTGAGCGTGATCTGTCTCGTTTGGTTGCATTCTCGCTGACTCGGCCTCCGCCCCTCACGACGATGTGCTTCGTCGTGAGTTGATGCGATCTTCGACCGCCAGAGACCTGCCGAATCAGCTGCAGACGGCTGTACCTCTTCCGCCATGCTCACCTGCTGACTTGGGGTTTACTCAGCAGCGTGTCGCTGAGCTGACTCAAGAGAACCTGCAACTCGATCGACATTTGCGTTCCGCGCTTGGCGAGATTGCTTCGTTGGAGCATGACTTGGCGGTCACCGTCCATGAGCGTGATGAAGCTCGACGGACTGTGCAGAGTCAGCAGAATCTGTTGGCGGGTTATGTCGCTGCTATCCTGCGTCAAGAAGCTTCAGCTCGCGACGGCGTCAACGAAACATACCGTCATGTCGAGATCCACCAGGACACCGTCAACGGGCTGCACAAGATTGTTGCTTCGCGCGATGCCGGAATCGTGGCACAAAGGGAAGAGATCGCTGAGCATGAGGCTACGCTGGCGACCTGCCAGCAGATGTCGGCGAATTACTTCCGCTTGATGCAGGACGCTATCCTTGTTGCCCAGGATGGCGGTTCTACTCGACAGCTGGAGGCTGCTAAGACGACTATCAAGCGGCTCCGCAAGGACATCTCCATCCTCAGCAACCAGGTGAAGCGTTCTGGGATGACTTTGCAGGTGTCAGACCCAGCTGCAGCTATTGCTGCGGCCGCTGGGCTTGACATGCCTGGTCTGTCTCCTCGCGACCTCCAGCTTCAGGATCGACTGGTTCGCCAGGTCGAGGAGATGTGGCCTGATCGGATGCGAGCCGAACCGGGTGAGACTCGGGAGCTTCACGTTATAATCCGACGTCCACTGGCTCCAGCGTCTTCCTAACCAGTTTCAACGGGGACTATGGGTACGACTTCTGGCTCTGAGTCTGTAGTCGTTCAGTATGGACCCTCGCCGACTCCATCGACTTCAACCCGGATGGGGTCCCTCGTTCAGCTCCTGCTTCGCCCGCAACTCAGTCTAGTGCCAGTTCATCAGTTCATTCTATCGGGCGCTCGCTGAGCTTCAACTCGCCTGCAGCTAACTCGGGGTCGGATCAAGTCCGGTCTTCGGCTCCTCCCTCACCAAGTCACTCGTTGTCCCTGGAGGTCAGTGACATTGACGAGGAGACGAAGTCAACTGCTTGTGGTCCTGCCCAGTCTTCGGATTCGGCTCGGCCTTCGGCGACTGCCTGCACCATGTCTTTATCGACGTATGCAGCTTCAGCTTCAACTTTGGCTTCGCTGAGTGTACCTCAGTCTATCCTAGTGTTGTTTTTACCCTGGTATTAGCTGGTAATACCTTACCTTGGTAAATTACCTTTTTATACCGATGGTAATACCATTATGTAAGGTTTGTGTACCGTGATATTTGCCTTAGCCGAAATTGACATTTCTGTGGCTCAACCTGTCGCCGTCGCTGCTCAACCTGGGCCAACACGGACGAGTTCAACGAGCATTCCAGATCGAGAACCTGCGCATTATGTTGTCCAAGCTCAAGAAGGACCAATACAGCCGGCCACGATCGAGGAGACGACTGACGAAGCCCGAGGAGTCGCTCGGAGTGAACGAAATAACAGAGACAGTTTCCGCGTCTGAGCGGCGTGTGTGGCTGAAGCGCGCTGAACATTGACGCAACCACCAAGACGATGGTCATTAACAAGGCGAGTGGCAGTGAGCTGACGCTGAAGGAGAGTGACTACATCAGCGTGAACGACACGACGGGCGAAGGCGAGCAGGCGCTGCAGAAGGTGATGAGCGGCGACCTGAAGCAGTTCGTGAAGTGGGTGGACGCGCACCACCACATGCAGGCGTGGACGAACGCTGACACATCCGAGCACGCTCTGGAGGATCGCACGCAGGGCATCGGGCTCACTCGTACTGAGTACATGTTCTTCAGCTCGGCGCAACATATCGCCGCCATGCGCCGATGATCGGAGCTGCAGTCTCCGGCCTAGCAGCAGTCTATGGGCACGCTGTACACGTTCCAGCAGAGCGACTCCTAGGGCATCTTCCGCGCCTGGTGACGAAATTGATGCAGGGTGTGAGCCAGAACGGCAAGTCGTTCGAGTACAAGGTGGTCACGGTGTTCGAGACACGGCGCGGTGCGCTACAGGCCAGCAAGCTGGCCTCGGCGGTGGTGATCGACTTGTTTGGCGCAAAAGGCCCGACACAGATGATGTTCGCGATCTCTCGCGACGGGTAAAGTTGTTATAGTCCATTATACTTGAAGAACGCCGTGCTCAAGGACCTGTTTCAGGAGCTGGTGTGTTCGATTTGGTGCGCCTAGTCCTAGAGCGCGACCGTGCGTCGCGCCTACTGAGAACGCTGAGCATCTCTTATACATGAAGCTGTGCCAGCCCACGAAGTCGTCATCAATGAAGCCAAGATGGAGTGGCGTGACGCGAACACTATCATCAAAGTCTCGACCGAGGAGACGACCAAGACGACATCGAAGCCCGAAGAGACGATTGAGGTGACGGAGATGACCGTGGTGACCGAGACGACCGAGGACGTACCGACCACGACGGAGGTGACGTTCGAGACGACTGAGACCGTGGAGGAGACGGATGTGATGGTGGAGGGGCTGACGTGACGGTGGGCATGAAACCTAAGTTGGCGGCGTAAATTTATTTTGTGGTTATCGGCTATGAAGATGGCGCTGCAGAGAAGTTCTCTGGCCAAAAATCTACTTGTGGGGACTGGTTTATGTGGATCGCGTCTGTTTGAGACGATGCGGTGTTGTGATTGCTGCTAGTGTCGGGAGCTAAAAGCACGGTGATTGATCGAGGTGCCGAAGATTGCAATACAGGAGCGTCGCTCGCCGCGGTACGCCACACTTGGGGCTCGTCAACACGTGTAAAATAACCTCCACTTGTGTTTCTCTGCGTCAACGGGGTTTCAATATGAAGAACGCTCGGAAGTGCAGGTATCGGCACGTTGGTTTCTGAAGGAGAAAACAAATTCCGTCGTGCGTGTGGTGTGGTTGATGTGGGTCTTCTTCTTCGTGATCTCGAGGCTGTGGTTGGTCGTCTACTGTCAGCATGGCTGCCGTGTCTACATGTTCGGCTTGGCGTCACAACTTCGTCTTCGTCTCCGGAGCTGGATTGTGGACTGGAGTGATTACTACTGGCGTCTCCTCCAAGTAATGAATGCCGCTAGTAGCAGTTTTATCGCCTCTGTTCGAGTAAACGAAAACCAGCTTTTCAACGCGCTCACATTTCAGCCGATTTCGACGCTTGTTGTGGATAAACGAATGAACGCTCGCTCGCCGCAGACGATGTTGGAATACTTAAAACACGTGTGGCAAATGCATGCAGGAAAGGGAAATTTTTGGCTTTGAGCATCCACCAGTCCAATGGAGTGTCGTTGGCGTTTGTGGCACGTTCTTCGGGTATCCACCCCTCTTCACGCGCCAAAAAGCAAGCACGGCACGCCGAAACCCCTACCGACTCACTTTGCCAGGAAAACCAACGCGCGAAGCTAGCTCCACGCACGCGTCTATTGCCTTGTCGAGGTCGTCGTCTTTGAAACCATCGATTGGTTTCGACGGGTCCAGCAAATATGCCGCCAATGTAGATTCCCGCTTGAGTGTATTCCAACGCGACCGGATTTGTCCACGAATGGTATTCAGGAACCCAGGAGGGACATCGGTGGTCGGGCGGTTGAAGACGTCAAGGTTTTTGAGCTGTCGGAAGTAGTGATAAACCATGGACGAGCAACAACCGTCCTTCTCCAGCGCACCCAACACTCTTATGGGGTTTATCAGGCGTAGAATGATCCTGGCGTCCGTCCAAAATCTGCTATCTGCTGCAAGTATTTTTGCACTTGCCGCAGCTTGACTGCTGCATCTGAGTAACGCATCAAAAGCACCTCATTCGAGAAAATGTCTTGCAGCACTTTCTCATTGCGAACTACGCTTGCAATGCAGTTCCCGCTTAAGTACCAGCGTGTCTTGACTGGAAGCACCAAGGCTCGTCGCCGGCCACGAATTCCGAAGTGGCTGCGTTGCTTAGCTCTGAACTGGTACAACAGCGCAACACGTTTGCACACGAACTTCCAAACTGTGACGGCCTTCTTGAGCACATCCACCATATATTCAATTCCGAACATGTCCTTGAGCAGAAGATTCATCGTGTGAGCTGCACACCCATTGCACGTCAAGCTCGGAATCGTTTTAACGAGCAATTCCCAAGACTTCCTCATATTGGACGCATTGTCCGTGACGACGGCACAAACGGCGCCTTTGACAATCACATTGTTTACTTCATCAATAACATTGCTCAATGCGGACGCCATGTATTCCCCGTGTGCTGCTCGTCGCAGCTTCGGACAGAAGACCAAAATATGGGCCAAATAAATGGAGACGTGACCATAAAGTTGGTCACGCTGGCACTATTCGGATCGGACCATCCATCGCAAACGATAGTCACGAATTCTTGCTCTTTCAGAGTTGCTAACACACTCTCCATCTCTTCAGCATAAACTGTTTCGAGGAGAGATGTCGACAGCTGCTGGTGCATAGGAAGTTTCATTCCTGGGCAATATTTTGTCAGAACGTGCTTCATATCTTCATTTTCAATGACGCGAAACGGGATACTTGCAGAATAGAAGGCTCTCGCTATTTCCAGGTGAAATTCTTGTTTCTCGGCAACCGAGATCGCCCCCGTACCCTTAGCCACCCCTCAAGAGCCACACGTGCGTTGACGCTTTGCGGGTAGGGTAGATCCCCGGGGTTCATCGCGACTGTGCTTTCTTGGCGCCGGGAGGTAGCGCTCGTGAACATGGTCTGGTGCATGGGGACATTTGCGGACATGGAGGCGGAGGTTTTTCTTGGCTGGCCGTGGCGAATCATTTTCGAGCAACACTTGCACTGCGCGTCTGGGTGCTGCTTCTTTGGTTGTGTCCATCGCGGGACCGTGACGATAAACTCCCTCCAGACGCCGGTAGGAGTGCGACCAAGTCCAACGTTATCAACGTCGCCTCGATTGATGGTACTCTCGTCTTGGATCTGTGCCATGTTGAGCAGAGCGTGCGAATTCCAAAGTAATCGACGTCGGCCTCGCAGCGGTCAAACGGAACTTCAGCCACGACAAAAGATTAGCGAACATTTCTGGTACACCAAATATACACAAATGGTAATACCTAGCGAATACCGGGTATTAGACGATAATCGGTATTAGCTTCAGTAGTGATTTGCACAACACTAGTCTCTCCCTCCTGCGCCTTCGACACCAAGCCGCACCGTCCACGCAGTGTTGATGGACTCGTCTGGGTTGGCTGCAGTTTCACGGGAGTTTATCCAGTCTTCAGCCAAGTTCCTTGATTCGGCGACTCCGACTCCGCCAGCATCGTTGTCGCTGGGCTCTTCGGGGCCCCCAGCTGAGTCATGTCGTCGCTCGACTCGTCCTGCTGCTCGTGACGCCATCCAGATCGCGCGTATTCAGCTCCAGAACCTGGCGATGAGTGATGCGGAGGCGTTGGGTGCCGGCACCCGGCACCCGACTCCGTCACCCCGGCACAAGCCTGTCGTTAAGTCGCCCAAGGCCTCGCCGACACCTATTCCAGGTCCAGCAGGAAAGGAGTCGACTGCCAGCTCGGATGATGATGGTGGCAGTGTTGCAGAGTCGGAGGAAGGTGAAGGGGAGGCCAAAGAAGAGGGCGCTGGGTCGGACGACATGAGCAGTGGCCTCAGAGGGAAACTATCCCCTCGATCGGCTTCAGTTACGCGTTGCTCCAACTTAGAGGAGTCAATTCCGCCTCCGAGTTCGAAGAGTAAACTGTCGTCGGTCGACTCGGCTACCAAGCCTTCCTCCGACTGTCAAGTCTGTTACTCTGACTCCCGCTGTGAAGCGTTCACGTGGCAAGGCATCGCTACGTCGGTCTAAGCCGACTCAGTCCCAATCCGCGGTGGGTTCGGCTCGGGTAGCGACGCGCAAGCCAGCCGCGGTGCCGACTGCAAAGTCAACGTCGCGTTCCGCTCGTTTTCTCAGACTCCGGTAGCGGCCGCGCAAGCTCAGTCGGTAGTCAAGTCATCTCCGAACTCTGGGTCGGCGCACTTCAAGAAGAAGAAGGTTTCGGTTCCACCCACTAAATCAGTCTCGCCAGTTACCAAGTCGTCGAAGTTAACGTGTAGCAAGGCCAAGGCCAGATCGACTACGGCAGCCAAGTCGTCAAAGGCTGTGCCAGGGTCGTCGACTCCTCTGACTCCTCCGGCGGTCTCGTCCAGCAAGTCGTCGAAGTCAGCGTCTGGGAAAGCGAAGGCCAAGTCCACCACAGCGACTAAGTCGTCGAAGAACAAGACGAAGGCCAAGTCGTCGATCCCTCCGACTCCTTCGGCTGTCCTGCCTTTTCTGTTGACGCTCCCGTTGGCTGCTCTCCGAACGCGGGCTGCTCAGGCGGTGAGCTTGGCGTCGAAGGCTTCTCCCCAGATAAAGGTGTGGCGTCACCCACCCTTCCTCCATGCTGGGTCAGCATTCTGCTGGAGGCCTGTTCCATTCGGGTTGTGAAGAAGCGTGTGGAGCGGAAGATGCGTGATGTTGGGACCAAGTGTTCGCCGGCCGGAATCGCTGTGTTTGCTGGTGTCCTGTCGACTCAGCATCCCAGCTACCGGTCTTTTCTGAGTTCGATGAGGCCCCTATCTTTATGGGTCCCAACATCGAACGGCGGATGGAGGCGCATCGCGGCGCGGGAACTCCCTTGACGAACCTCGCTGAGATCGTCTCCGATTGTTGGATGAGCCTCGCTGGGGCATATGAGGACTCGACATTATGGATTGCTTGGGATCCATTATAATATGACTGGTCCAAGTTGAAGGCGGCCAATTTACCGAGCTGATAATCTTCTACAACCCGCCTGAAGTTGTTGGTAGGTAAAGTAGGATTGAAATCGAAATTGAAATGATTTAACAACTCAAAAGAATTAGCAAAATGGACATACGTGCACGCCATAACGACTATAACTGCTGTGGCAACAGGGTCACACCGTCGTTGAGGTGGTGGGCCTTGGCCTGCTGAAGAAGAAGCGATAGTAGCGGTACAGATGACGTGGCAGGGATGTCCACCCGGCTCCAGCAAACTGGCAGTTGGCGACATAACAGAAGAGATCGTCAACTCCAGAGACGTCGTCAATGAGTGGGACGACTTGTGGTTGATCGGCTTCGACGTCACGCAGATAGAGAGAAGTGTCAATGAAGCCACGGACCATTAGGTTGCTCAGTTCGTACCCCGCGTAGGCGTGCATGAAATCCCCTCGGAACATGACCACGTCCCCTTTGTTGAGGTGGACCATTTCCGCGTTGGATCGAAGAGCCACTATGCGGTTCCAGCCGTAACCGCACAGCACGGTATCATCTTGGGTCGCGATCAGCAGCAACCCAGGCGATACATCGAGTTCTACCGCATGGTCATCGGGGGCTGGTGGGGGCGTAGTCACGCCTAATAGGCTGATCGGTGGAGCCGGGTCTCGTACGCAGGAAACTCCACTCGTCACCGTCGAATGCGGAAAAAATGTCAAGTAGTAGCGACGGAGATGCGTGGTCAGAGTTCGAGACAGTGGTTCTGGAAGCATTGCTCGGAGGCATAAGGGGTCAAATGCCTCCCCATTCCAGGTGCCGTTACTCCACTGGAGATCATCGTGGCGCGCAGACGAGCGTAGCTAAATCACGACATCCTCTGCTACAGCGTGGTAGAGAACGATGTAACCACGTTCTTGGAGATGTTGGCGAGCGTTCATGGTCGAAGGTGCTTGTTGCACAGCAGATAAAATATGAAGTGGGTATATATCCCTTGAATATTATTTGCTCCGATGGTAGTGTAATTTCCTGCTTAAGAAAACCTTGTTGAAGATACCTGCGATGTATAAGCATGGATACTGACGGCGGGTTGCTTGGCAGCAGTTTATTGGCGGGTGCATATGCGCGCCCATATCGTCTCTGTGTTAATGTCAAGATTCTGTTGATGTCATGATAATGGTAAATCAACTTTGATCTTTACTTAGCTAAATCAACTCCAACCAACACAACTCTTCTGAAAAATGGGTTGTTATATTGCCGCAGCAACTTGGTGGAGTCCTTCTCTCTGTTGAGGGCCAGGCCTCCAGTGTAGTTTCGGGCTGGTACCTCCAGGGATACACCCGCACGGGCGATCTGTGACAGCTGTCCGAATAGCAGAAGCAATATCTTTTTTTTAATATAAAGGGTTCAGTAGTAGATTACCCATCGTTGTGGGCCTGGTTTTCAAAGAAATTGCAGGCCGATACCTCTAGATAAATACCCGCACGGTCATATACGGTAGCTGTCTGATTGGAGTACCAGCAACGAAATAATAGGTCGCTTGCAGTGCCGTTTTTCGCCGGTTAAGGACCTGGTTTTGATGAAGTTGAAAACTGACCCCGCCCAGTAGACTTTCTCGCCGCCAGCTACCTGAGAAGTAATCAATATTCAAAAGCGTGTATCGAAAGAGCCGCACAAGATGCCTACTAATCAAGCCACTAGCGCCCCTGGAGTTGCAGTAGTGGGATAGGAAACCAAATTAGAAGGCCACTTCTCTCTAAAAACCAAAACAGCAGGACTAGCTACTCTCAGCAGCCACCATTTTAGTCCCGAGGCGCTGCTATCTCTCCTTTGGTATATTGTCAACATGCACAATAAAATGAGGCGACTGTGAAACGTCGTCTCTACACAGACGTCCACTGTGCGATGATACAGAACTCTACCGTCGGTGCATTCCCTCTGGGTAGAACCCCTGGTTTTTGTAATCTTACTCCGCAACTTCAATGAGATGCACTCATTAAATGTTTTTGCCTGGCCTTTATGATGGTCTTCATATCGCTTCATTGCCGCCCTCCTCCCACTACCACAACGGATGCTGTCCTTAAAAGATTTTTTTTCTTTTCATGATCACAATTCAATCAACCATGGTCGGCAAAAGGCGCCGAGCAACTCGCAACGATGACACGGGAGGTCTCTCCGATACGCCTCCCGCCGTACCCCAAGCCCCCCGTCCTACCCCGTATCAGCGTGTGGTGATGCTGATTTGGATTTTCTATGGGTAGCAATCCCCCGCGCTGTGATTGGTTGGATTTTAACTTTTGTGGATGAGTGGTTGTGGAAACGTGCGACTGGTTGGGACGAGACTGTGGCGGGAGTCCTACCAAGGATGGTCCCTAGGCTTCGGAAGCCTGCGTCGGGAGTATGCGAACCCCGAAACGCACTGGAGGCTCGGTCCGAAGCCGCACCTCGTCCGTCAGCAAGTGCCCAAGAGTGGGCGAAAATCGCATTGAGGGAACGTATCCCCTCTGTGACTTGTGTAGCCTTGGTCCCAAAGCGCACGATGAGTGTGACGCCAGAGGCTCTCAAGACGCAGTCTGCCCCAACAAAGCACGTGTTGCACAACACACTATATTTCCAAGAAGTTGCTACGCTTGATGAGGATGGACTTCCCGATGCATTAGGATCCTGGAACCGGATTCGATATCCTGGACGCAGATCGGCGTTCCAGGGTGACCGATCCCTGAACCGTGATTCTGGATGTATGAAATTGTGGAAGTCCCTATACCAACATCAGGTCAAGAATCAATCCCCAGTGCGAGTGATGTGGAGCGCCTGGAGTTGAAGTTGCGAGAGGTCACCCCGTTTGGGAAACTTGACCCCCATTGAGCAATGGAGATGCTCCAGGATTGCGCACCCAGTGATGACTCCATAGTCAGACCAAGTCACTTGCACCGTCCATATTCAAGTCAAGATATTGTCAGAAGATTGTTCAAGATTCGTACTTAGTATTGCATAGCTAGTCTGTGGTGTATTCCATGTGCGAAGCAAAAGGGAATTGTGTTTTCCACATAAATTTGCTATACCGGTATACCGGTACATACCGGTCTGCCTATCGACGGGTGTGCTCTCTGCAGGCCACCCGTTGCAGTTTTCCTCCTTCACTTCGCTTTCAGAGGATCAAGAACAACAACAAGGCCAAGAATTCAAGGTTTTTACTACCTACGACGAACAATGAACACCCGTGGATCGTCCCAACCAACCAGCGCGGCGCCGGCGGCCAGGGCCGTAATCGTGGATGTGACGGGCGGGGAAGAGCCCTGGACGGCGACCTCCGCGAGGCGCACGTCTGACCCTCCCCGCTCCGCACAAGCAAGCGCGCATCGGCCAGGGCGCGTCGTCTGTAGAGACCGCGAAGCCCAAGAAGACTGCGAGACGTCCCGGTAGCGGTGCGAAGGCTGCGGCTGTGGCTGCCAAGAAGTCAGCCCCTGACTCCGACTCCGACTTCGATCTGGAGGAAAAGCCTGCGCCGCTGTCCGCCAAGAAACCACGGAAGACGCCGGCCATGCAGCCGCCCACGGCTAGACAGCCACCTCCGGATTCAATGTGTGGGCCGGCCTTGCCGTCACCCACGGCTAGACAGCCAATCTCAGCGCTACAGCGCGGACCGGCCGTAGCGCTGCCTGGAACCAGCAAGTTACTGATCTCGCCGCGTCCTCTATCCGCAGACAGGGTATCTGTCCATGTATCCGAACTGCGGACTGCTGCATTACCGTCTACAGATGGTGTACGAAGCTACCTGCCTTGCCAAGGAGAAATTATAGATGTCGCTGTAGGTGGCGATCTGCCGAGCACCACAACGGAGTACCGCCATTTGGAGGCATCGGGCGCTGCTGAATCCGAGACACGCAATGAAGGCCCGACGCATGTACTGCAACCCGTAATTACGCGTGCCAATATGGACAAGTTGAAGACCAATTCGGAAACACGGCGAGACCTTGTGAAGCAATGTCGAAAGGTTTCTCTTGCAAGAGAAATGTTGCAATTTGGCGTCATATTGCCCGACAGCACTCATCCCACATCGCGGGGCAACGGAAGCACCACAGAATTTTTGTTGGATACCCCTCTCCAGCACTCACTTTCTGAGTTCGTCCGCCGCTCCGGTATTTCTCCAGCTGCCTTTGTGGAGCTATTTCGAGGTCAGTCAACCGACGATTATCGCCCCAACAAGAACCTAGTTCCGAGTGTGTTGAACACAGTTTGCAAAGGATATAAGCACCTCAACAAACTCCTGGAGATCGTGCGTGGAGGGGTGCAAGTCCGGCTCAAGAAACCGCTTCCACACCAAGTCAACCGTCCTCCAAATCACGGATCGGCAAGAGAGCGAGTGAACATTCTTCGCAAGAATATCCGCAAAGAACAAGACGCCAGGCGGTGCCTGGTGCTGGACATGGATCTTCTTAAACTTTGGCCTGAAATCATTATCAGTCCATTTGGTGTGGTGGACAAGGGCGAAGAAGATACCAGCGTCTCTGGTCGCACCATTCATGACCTCTCGTTCCCCGAAGGTGCGTCCATCAACGGTATAACCGATCAAGACAGCATTACAAGACCAGACTACAATCACTGCGATGCTGTCGGCATGGGAATTCTCCGCGCAAAACGGGCTCACAGCAACTCGGTCGTTAAAATCATGGCTAGTGACGTTGCATCGGCCTTCCGCAACATCAGCATTCATAGCGAGTGTGTCTATCTATTTGCTGGACTGATAGCAGAGGACAATGTTCTTGTGATTGAGCTCTTCGCACCGTTCGGCTGGCCGGGGTCCCCAGGATTCTATGAGATCGCTGGTGGGGTGATTGCCCATGTTCACGGCAGCCAATTTAACGCAGCCAACCCATCCGGTTTCTTCAACTACCATTGGGTCGACGACCATATCAACGTTTCTGTGGATATTGAAGATTCTTGTAGTGACATCGACCGCTCTCTGCGCTACGCCATGACTGCGGTGCTGGGCGCCGATGCCATTAATGACAAGAAATTTCCCAGCTGGAACACCCGGCAACGCATGCTCGGTCTCGAATTTGATGCAGAGATGGAAACGAAAAAAATGTCCATGCCAGTGCGGAAAGTGACGAAAGCCAGACGAATCGTTGCCTCCGCCTATGCTGCATTGAGTCTTACACGCCAGGAGTACCGGTCTCTGTTGGGGAGTCTGAGGCATGTAGCGACGTGTATCCGGGCTGCGAGACCGTTTCTTCAGCGGCTACGCGTACGCGAAAGCCAACTTCAACGTTTTCAGCGCATTCCGATCTCGGATGATATGAGGCAAGACCTCCGATGGTGGTGGCTAGTACTGCAGACACCTCATCTGAATGGCGTTGCACTAGAGTACTTCAACACTCTACCGGACCCAGACATTGTCGTTGAGGTTGATGCCTCAGATTTCGGGCTCTGCGCTCTCGATACCTTTGCCGAAGAGGCACTCACGTACCGATTTTCACCAGAGGAGCAGAACCTTATAGCCTGTTTTAAAGCAGGAGAGGCCAACGGCTTTGACATCAATTTCCGCGAACTCCTCTCTTGCGCTTTCGCTGTTCACGCTTGGGGATCACGATGGCGCGCCAGCGTACCGACGGGCGCTCGCCCATTTCACATCTGCTTCCGGATTGACAACACGTCTGCGGCTTCGTGGCAAAACAAGCTTGGATCTCGAAACCCTCGCGCTCAAGTACTGATACGGCTTTTGAGTTGGTGGGAAACGTCACTTCGTCTCCGCTTCTCTGCGTCACACGTTGCCGGGGTTGACAATGTCCGTGCAGACGCCGGCTCCCGCATCCCAGCTGATGCGTCTTACCAATCTCTCTTTGATTCACTAACTCAAGACTGGACACAGGTATCACCCGACATGGATGTACATGGCTTGACGAAGATCTGGCTGCGCATCTCCGCGCTCACTCTGTTGCCGATTCCACATTTCATCAATACCGACGAGCCTTCAAGAAGTGGTCAGCCTGGACATCTCGACGTGGAATCCCGGTTTGGCTCCAAGAGTTAACGCTATCAGGTCAAGTCAAGTGCATCTCAGCCTTCATCCTCCACGGGTTCCAATTTGGATACGGTTCTGGAGGGCCCATTCGCAGCGACTCAATCGTGGGAACACTGCAAGGTATTCGTCATTTCTTCGCCGCGACCGGTGTCGAGTTTCCACTCCCACACCCATACATCCGCATGCTTCTCAAAGGGATCAGTCGCCTCGATACACCCCGAAGGAGCAAGGCTCCAGTGTCCATCGAGATGCTGGAATGCTGCTTCCACAGCCTTTGCTTCGCAACTTCATTTGACCAAGCACTTTGGGGGTCATGTGTTTGGCGTTTTTCTTTCTGCTGCGGCGGTCAGAGATAGTGGCGATTTCTCGGCGAACGTTCAAGTGGTTTGCTGTACGTGCGCAAGACGTGGTAGTGTTGGATTCAGAAGGACGGCCAACCATGTCTCCACGCCATGCCCAGTCGGTATGCCTGCGGCTGATTGGATCCAAAACCAACCAAGGGGAGATGCTACAACTAGAGTGCTATCAAGATCCGGGGACCCCTTCCTGTGTCCTGTATTCGGAGCTCTGACACTCCTTCAATCCCGAAGGATCTGCCAATTGGTATTCCGGCGGTAGTGTTCATGTCCCACCAGGGTCTACCAGCCTGTATTTCGACGGCAGATATTTCGAAGGCTCTCAAACGTGCAGCAGCCAAGGCCGGAAAGGACCCCCGCTGCTTTGGGTTTCACTCTCTTCGTTCCGGTGGCGCGACGCATATGTATCGGGCGGGCACGGATGCTCTCACCATACAGTTTCACGGGCGGTGGGTATCTGATGCGTTCAAGACCTACACTAGACTGTGCAAGGAATCCGTCGACACACTGTCCGCAGACATGGTGACTGGCCCACGAGGGGATTCGAGACTGCATGACCAAACTTCTGGGGGCACCGCTCTCCTCGTCCCTTTTACGGATTGAGCCAAAGTCATTGCATAAGCTTCATTAATATAGTTGTTGTTTGACCCCAAAAATGTGGAAAATGAGATTTTAACAGAGTTCGATTTCCCCCAAGTGCTCAAGTGCTCCGAGGAAGCGGAGGCCGCATTGGGCGTTAAGGGCACCTTGGATTAGGGACTAGGCTCGCGTGGAACTCCCCGTGTTCAAGTCCAGTTGGGAAGGGGAGTTCTGAGGGCGTGTTGCTCCCGGATTGACCCCGACCCATTCCATATCCTAGTTGGGCCGTCGATACATCCGGGCGTCACCCATTTCATATTGACCTGGCCGTTTTGTGTGGCGGGATAGCAGTGACCACCAGGGCGTTGACACTAACTGCGTTGTGAATCGACTGACCTAAGCTTTGTAACCGAGTGCTGTATCTGTTGCTCCGCGAGGAGCTGGTGCGCGAACGTCGGGGTGTTCGAGACCTTCCAGGTGTCCCGAACCGCATACGCCCCATCGATCCTGGACGAGGACCCGCCACCCGACGGTCCAAAAGAATAAGTGGTGGCTGCATATCGGTATCGAGCTCTGTATTGTTAATTGTTATCTTGTTCAAGGTTTGGCTGTGTGGTCCTGGAGTGCGACCACAAGCTACCTTCTAACTCTTCTAACCCGCTCTCTGTAGCAAGCGCGTTCGGGGAACTCCCGAACTGCAGTACTAACCTACCCGTTACCTGTATCCTGAGCAGGTGTCCTCCCTGGTCGTCGAGTCGAGCGATTCGAACCCTTAGGGATTGCACACAAGGTACACGCCAACGGTTCCAGGTTGCTCAAGGGCCTTCTGGAACCGCTACCCCCGCAGACCAGTTCATTCGAGTCGCGCCACTGTACACCCCTGGGCGCAAGTTTCTCACCGAGCTTCGCCACAGCTGGTGCGCGTGCCCGGATTCGAACCAGTGATTTCACCGGTTTGGAAATCTATACTGGTTCCAGGTTTCAAGTACTGCAGTTGCTAGCCTCCTAACGATCTAGTTATGGTGGGCGCAACGGAAGAGAAGAAGGAGGGACGTGAGGACGAAGGTCGCGGTGAGACGACGCGTCCGTCACGTCGAGTTCAAGGCCAAGCGCTGGGGAAGTCAAGGACCTCGATCAGCTGATGAGGGACAACCGAAGGCGGAAGACAAGTCTGAGGTCTCAGGAGTCCGAAGCTCAAGATTAAGGCAATTCGGAACCCGAAGATCCAGACGCACATGGAGTGTCGTCTGGGGGAGGGGTTAGGATGTGCAACACTCAAAGCCGGAGGCTGCTCAGGCGGAGCAGGCCGAGGGCGAGAGTCCAAAGCCAGCTGAGGCGTCACAGGAAGGCGCCGTCGTGGCAGAGTCCCCGACGGGGATAGTGGGTTCCGACCCTCCTCTGACGGGAACGGGAGCTGATACGTCGATTTCGACGTTGGCTCTCGTGGAAGAGAAGTCTCGGTTCCAGGATGCACAGCCATCCCCGGAACTGCAGCCGCGTCCGGAACCGGTTTCAGAACCGGAGGAGTCGACCCTAAGTCAGACTCCGGCGCGTCGGGAAATCGGGTCAGTTCAGACTCTAAGTCCGAGTCGGCGTCAGCTCCGCGCTGAGGAGGACGTGGAGATGACGCACGCCAACCAGGAGGAGGACTCCGAGCGGGTCTATGTTGGTGAGCAAGTCAAGTACTGGGAGCTCTATGCCCCGGCGTGGTGACCCCGTACAACGTGGTCTTCACTTGGCGAAACCCCGACCGGATTCGACTCCGTGGTTGAAACAAGCGCTGGCTACCCAGAGTTTCCTGACGTCCAAGATGCAGGGAGGGGCCCGGGGCGTTACGTGGCTTCGCGCTCTGAACCCGCATCGTTGGAGCATGGGTCTGGCTGAGGATGTCGTGGGTATGCAGGTTGCCCTGGGCCGGTTTACGGCTCGAGAGTGTGCTGCCGTGCTACAGACTTTGCTCTTCGGAGCTGGTTTCAAATTCGTGAATCTGGTTCCGGAGTGGTCAGAGACAAGGGCAGCCGCGCTCCCGGAGCCGGCAGTGAAGAGTCTCGCCCGGGTCGTCCTGAATCATCTCGCGACGGAACTCATCGAGTGGAGGAAGCTGATTGCAGGTGTCCAGCGTCAGATTGTTCCTATCTTGGAAGCGTCTTCGACGCACGTCAAGACTGAGGGAGCACTTGCACCGGCAACCGAAAACACGTGGGACGTGGAGATGGCTGAGGCTATGGACGTCGAGGATGCTGAGACTCTGGGTTTCGAGTTCGCAACGAGGCTTGCCTTCAGCGGACTTCAAGCGAGGCGAAGCAAGGAGTCCTCAGACGCTGTGATTCAATCGTCCGCCAACCCGTCCCAGACGGCGTTGACTCAGGCGTCACCGATGTCGACCGACCCGTCGACAGGGGCGTCTAGCCTGGTTGCAGGGATTGCCTGTCTGGGGATACGCGAGGGTGCTCAAAAGGCGCTGACTCCGAGGGCAGATCCAGTCCCGAGCTCGGTAGGGCCGACGAGAGATTCCGAGTCGTGGCCCAGCTTCCGGACTCCTGGGGATAGTTCCGGATCGTCGTCCTTGATGTCGACAGGTCACGATGCGGGAGCAGATATGTCGTACTCTGTCCCAACCGGCCGGGCGTTGACCGCTCGGGGTATTGCTGGGCCGGATGGAGGCAATATGGGAGGTGTATTCACTCGTACTGTGTATCACGACACACGGCCCTCGCACGTTCCGGTTCACAATGCTCCAGAGGGCCCTGCCCATGCGTCACGGGTCCGGGATCCAGCCCCGGCGGAGAGAGGGCAGAGGAATGAGATAGACCTCGCCGAGATTACCCAGAGACCACTAATATGACGCACGTTCTGAGCGCACTCATCGGTCTCGGAAATCTACTCATTCAGGGACCTCCCGCCATGGCTCAGAAACTTCTCGTGCCTCGGGGTCGTCCCAGATCGCACTGAATCTGATGCGGCAGGAGCAGAAGAAGATGGAGCAGATGCGGAAGGACGCAGAGCTGGAACGTCAGCAGGCTCGTGAGAGCCAACGGCAGTTTCAGGAGGAGCACCAACGCCAGATGCAGCAGTTCATGAGTAACTTGCTCGCGTCTCAACAACCTGCTCCTGCTGCGATCCAGCCCGCTGCACATCGAGGTGCGGATCCAGAGGTTCTCTTGCAGCAGGAACGCGAAGCCATGCGAGTCGCGTTCGAACGGAGTTGGCAGGAGCGACAGACCCAAGCCGATGCTGAACGTGTCCGGTCGAAGCCGAGCGTATCAAGGCTGAGACACTGGAACGTCAGCAGCTGGCCGCGCAAGCCGAACAGCGCCGTCTTCAGGACCAAGCCCGACAACGAGAATTGGCCGAGCAGGTTCAAGCCGCTGAACAACTCGTGCGGGAGGCTCAGGAGTTGGTCAGCTCCAAACCGGAGCCGGCACCTGGAGTTCAGGATGTCGACGAGCTTCTGCAACGTGAACGCGAGCGGCTAGCCGTGCAGTTCGAAGACCAGTGGAAGAGGGCCGAGATGGCGCGGGAATCGCGAGCTGAAGCTGAGCGTGCTCAATCGGTCGAAGAGATCACACAGGGACTATCGGCTCAAATGGCATCTGTCCAACGTGAACGCGAAGCCGAACGCGAGGCGGCGCTAACGCTCCAGAAGTTCCAGGCCAGTCAAATCCGCGATCTTCGGGCGACATTGTCCCAAGTTCAGGGGCTCGTGCAACACCGACCGCTGATTCAGCAACTGGCCCCGCCCGGTCGACGCACGCAACAACCTCTGCCTCTGCGCAGGCTGCGCAGGCGTCTTCAGCGATCAAGACGGAGCCAGGTGCAGTAGGGGGACATGCCCTGAAGACAGAGGCGGCGTTGAAGGTGGAGCCCACAGCTCCTGGAGCCGCGAAGAACCCGGAACCCCGTCGAAGAAGCAGACTGTGCGCTCGTCCAAGAAGCGTGACAAAACATCTGGAACCAAGAAGTCCAAGAAGGGATCAGATCCTCCATCTGAGTCTGATCCTGAGTCTGATCCCAGCTCAAGTTCTGGAGATGACTGGACCGACGGAAACGGTCCCAGTTCTAGTGACTCGGATAGCAACATCGACGGGAATACGGGCGTAGTGGCGTCTCAAACTGGGAGTGACCGGACGGTTTGGAGTTATCGACCTTTCATCAACTTCAATGCAGTCGAAGTGTTCAATCAGAATGCTTCCTTGGAAGACCGCGTTGGGTGGTGGGAACGTTTCAAGGACATCGCTATGCAAGGTGTCTGGAATGAGGCGATGAAGATCCGCCAACTCCGGAATCGGTTGCCGGCGACACTCAGAGACTGGTTCACTCAGCTCCCAAAACGGGTTCGCACTAGTTGGAGGGAGTTGAAGAGGCAGTTCCGGAGAAGGTATTGCCGGGCCCGGGGACGTATGCAGAACGCTATTACACGATGCGCATGAAATCCGGAGAGACGGCGTTGGAGTTCCTTTATCGTCTCAATGCAGTAGGCATTAAAGCCGGCATCCCATTCCAGATCAAGGCCTCATCGAGAGAGCGGCACATTCGGAGATTCATCAAGAAGCTAACAGACAAGGAAGTGAAGATTGCACTACAAGGTCAACGCTTCAAGAGGGTCAAAGATGTGGAACATGCCATACGACGACATAAGGATGTGTGGAGTGAGGAAGGCTACGATGAAGAACCACCGCGTCCTAGGCGCGATTTTCGTGGGGACAATCTCAACCGAGATCGCTACAAACCCAAGAACACGAAGCATTCCTTTGTGACTCAGAGTGCGAGTTCTGTACCCGATCTCGTTGAGGAGCCTTACGTATCGTTCTCGGACCCGCCCGATGGTGATGAAGCGCCAGCTCTGGACTCGGGATCCAGAACCCGGGTCCGAGCGTCAGGGAGGACGAGTTCAGCCAGATGGTGTACCGCGCAATGAAGAACGCAGGGTGGCGATCTCCGTGGGAACAGTCTAGGTCGCGTCAAGATTCTCGTCCTGCCCGACAGGACCAGACACCTCCGCGTCGGGAGAACTCCTTCCGGGATGAAGTCTGCGCCAACTGCCAGGGTCGGGGACATACGACTGACAACTGCTGGCAGGATATGATATGTGACCAATGCGGATCCAAGGGACACCCAGCACGCCGCTGTTGGGTGAAGCCGTGTATCGTTTGTGGACTCTATCACCGTGTCGAAGCCTGTGAAGAGCTGAAGGTGCTGAAGAACATGGGAGAGCTCGCTCGCCAAGGTGCGCTTGAAGACCTGCCTGACGAACTTCGGAATCGACTCTCCGGAGTCGCTGAGGCCGATCCTGTGGAGACACCGTTAAACCACTAAGCCGGCTGGATGGGGATCCAGAACGCGTCGGACAAGAGAAAAACCCAAGATTGTGTGTCTTAGCGTACGTAGGCGCCGAGCTGAGAGAATAAAACTCAATCCAAGATAACGACCCACAATGCATGAAAGTAGTTCAAGATTCGACCAACAAGTCCCTCTGTTAGCAAGTCTGGATGCCGAAGATTTCGATCCGGAAGGGCCAGTTGAATTTCTCCTGCGTCCAGGAGAACGGTACAGGTGGTGGGTCGATCATGAATCTGAGAGCAAACGTGAGGTTGCCTATGTGCATGGAGCTGTGAACGATCACCGAACCCCTGTTATGCTGGATTCGTGTGCGACCGTAAGTATGTTGAGTCTCGACTTTGCGCGTAAGCTTAGACTCAAACTCCGGTCGCGGAAACCACTGAGGGTAACGGGGTTGGGCGGAATCCCGACCTATATCACAGCTTGTGCTCAGGTAAAGATAACGCTCGGTTTGAGAGTTGTCTATGTCTTGGAAGTGTTGGTTGAGAATATCGGCGATGGGGTCGACGTGCTCCTAGGAATGGACTTCATGTTCTGTGCTGGATTGAGGTTGTCGATCCGGGAAGGGCTGGTACAACTCCCAGACGAGGAAGTGTTGGTGATGTACAGAGTCCCTGTTCGACGCCCAGGACTAGCTATTCCGGTGACTCCAACGGAGTCTCTGTATCTGAATCCGGGTGAGTCGGCTAAAGTCCAGATCCGGTACGGGCAATCCAATCCCCAGCGCGAAGTTGTGTGGGCTGGGAGAGGAAACCGGTGGGTGACTTCCATCTTATATGCAGCGAAGTCCTGGCCAGTGACCGTAAAGATTGTGAATGTCTCGGATCGGAGGATATGGATAGATTCCCAAACTGCTGTGGCGTATATCGTGGAGTATGGATCGTTCCCGACCGGCCGGTTTGTGCGACCTGGTTCGAAGCGATATGAAGAGTGGCAACACTTGATCTACGAGAATACAGTTTCAGCGCAGGCTCAGTTACGGATCGAGAGACGGGAGCAGATGGAGAGGGCCGCTCAGGAGCCGGAGCTCCCGTGCGTCGAGAAGCCTGAGTATGACTGGCCTAAGCAGATAATGCTACGACCGGTTTCGGGTGCATCTCAAGTGCGCATTGCTAGGCTCCATGAACCGCCGTCATCCAAGTCGAGGAAATTGGGTGATGCCTCTACCCAGACGGAGCCACCAAAGTGTGTAAGTGTGCAGTACGGCACAGGAGACGTGAATCCAGAGGCGACCAAGGTGAAGACTCTTGGATCACAGGTGGAGAACCAGGGTAAAGATTCGGGGTCAGAAGATGACGATGTTGAATGTGCCGTTGACTCCAATCTCGCCGAGGCCGGTTCGGAGATCGATGACTTCCCCGTGTGTATCGGTACTCCTCTCGAGAAGCTGGAGGAGGAGTATGCTCGGTGTATGCGAGTGACTTCAGAGTAGTTGGATCTGGAACCTGCGATCTACCTCTGAGAGGACAGCGAGCTCATGGGGCAGTTGCGAGATGAACTAGCCATGCTTCCTGAATTAGAGGATCTAAGCCCGCAGTGCGACATCAGCACTGCCGACGTGGGAGTCCCAGGATCCACTACTCCGGAAATGGAGAAGAAGTTGAGAGACATCTTAGAACAGCATCGCTCGATCTTCTTAGGTGACGGGAACGCTGCCCCCGCTCCAGCGCGAGGTGTCGTTTGTGATCTGGATGTTGGGGATGCGAAGCCAGTTGCACAACGTGCAAGGCAGATTGCACCTCATCTTCTGGTGAAGGTCTACGAATTGCTGAAGAAATTGTTGGAGACAGGGTTGATCGAGTTTTCCGAATCTGCGTGGGCATCCCCGATAGTGATCGTCCTGAAGAAGAATGGTGTGGACATTCGGATGTGTATTGACTATCGACTGGTGAACAGCTTCATCAAGTTGATGAGTTATCCGCTACCTCTAATTGACGACCTGTTGATCGGGTTTGAACATGCGATGTGGTTCATGAGTCTTGACATGGCCAGCGGTTTCTGGGCGATCCTGATGACTGAGAGAGCCAAGCTGATCTCGGCTTTTACTTGCCCATTCGGGCACTTCCAGTGGATCCGGATGCCGTTCGGTCTCAAAAATGCCCCGCTGATTTACCAGTGTGTGATCAACAACTGCCTTTGGGGGTTTGTTCGACTCACGCCGGATGAGGAACGGCTGGTGCATCCGGAGGTGCAAGAGTTTCTGGACCTGAATGCAGACTCAGAACTTACCGCATCCACAGTGCCTGCGCTGTCTGAGCAGATGACTGTGTTTCGGCGCAGCATCCCGATGCCATCCCATGTGAGCCCAGTGTTGGGACGAAGTTCGTATATTGACGACATCGCACACGGAGCCATGACCTGGGATGAGCTCTGCGAAGATCTGGATCCATTGCTGTTCCGACTCCGATACTGGAGCATATCGGTCAGCCTTCCTAAGAGCGAGTTCGGGAAATTAACGATCCCGTATTTGTCTCACGAGATCAACGCAGAGGGAATTCAAGCGACTCCGAAGATCGCGAAGGGCGTCCAGGATCTACCATTCCCGAGCACTCTGAAGGGAGTGCAGTCGTTCCTGGGCAGCCTTAATTACTACAACAAGTTTATTGAGGATCTCCCGGTGATCGCTGCGGTGCTCTACGAGCTGACCGATGACCAAGTGCGCTCAGGTCGAGACTTCACCCGGGCTCGGGAAGCGTTCGAGATCCCGAAGCGGAAGATTGTGTCGACACCGCTGTTGAGGCACCCTGATCGCACCAAGCAGTATGTGGTAATCCCGCATGCAAACCCTTGAGCGGCATGTGATGTCTTGGGTCAAGAGTATGATGGGGTGATCCAGCCGGTGCGGTTCACGGGGCGCGTCCTGAATGATTTCGAGACAAGGTATCACATCGCGGAGAAGGAAGTGTTGGCGATACTACGAGTCCTGGAACTGTTCAGGCCGCTTTTGTCGTACACACAATTTCCGATTGTGGTCTACACCCGCTACTCGGCTCTGAAGTGGCTGTTGGACTCTAATACCGCAGACGGGAGATGTCTTTGGTGGGGGCTGGAACTTTCCAAGCGCTCGTTAGAGATTCGGCGGGTACAGCGAGATGAAGACGGCTTAGCGGCAATCTTTAGCGCAGGCATAACCCCACGCGAGCATCTGGATGCAGTTGCTGAAGAACTCATTCCGGTCAAGGGGCGGGTCAAGCCCCACCCCGATCAGCGTGGAGATGCTGGAGTCTGATTACAGAGGGGTGGTTCTGAGTTTCGACGGAGCCGCCAAAATTTCGACCCGGAAAGGGAGCTGTGGCTGCATCTTGTGGCAACTCCCAGGCTGGAAGGCGTTGGCGGCACGGGGATACTTGCTGGAAGACGTGACAGTGAATGATGCTGAGTATCATGGACTGCTGAGGGGTCTGGATTTCGCGTTCGAAGCTGAGATCCAAGAACTGATCGTTGTTGGAGACTCTCGCATTGTGATCCAACAAGCGCAAGGTTTGATTAACTGTAATCAGCCCAATCTTCAACGCAGGCTGGCGGAGTATGAGGTATCCAAGTTGAGGTTCAAGTCCCTGCGCTTGGTACACGTGAAGCGTGAATACAACCAGGCGGCATACTATCTGACCTCGAAGACGCTAATGCTGGATCAGACGTGGAAGGTTGAGGATCCTGAGGAGCTCACACACCTGGAGGTGGTTTCCAAGACCCCAGAGAAGCTGATGAAGTCGGAGCCGAGGTCTGGAAACCAAGATTCAAGTCCTGAGGCTCTGACTCCTGCTGCCAGGGTTTTGGTAGCCATGATTCGTGGACGAGAACGCGGAGCGGACCCGGATGGCGAATCTGCGTCCCCGCTCGAAACTCAAGAGGAGAGGTGGCGACGCATTCAGGTACATCAAGATGGCGATGAGCAGCTCATGCGAATCAAGAAGTATCTGAAGGGTGACCTGCAAGACTACTCGAGCTCAAGTCAAAAAGGTCGCCAAAGTTGCAGATCAATATGTCTTAGACTCGAGAGGGGTCCTGTATCGCTTGAGCTCTCCAACACGCGAACGGCCCTGAAACAGAGGTTCAGAGTTGCGACTAGTGGTTCCGGAGCCGTTGCATCCAGACATATTACACTACGCGCACGAAGACTATCAGGGTGGACACCAAGGTGTATCTCGAACGTATGAAAAACTACGATCAGAATACTATTGGCCACGAATGTACGCTGATGTGGAAGTCTTTGTCAAGGAATGTCTGGACTGCGCGTCCGCCAAGGGGCGACCTCCGAATCCGGGCCCCTCACCTGGAAACATTGAGCCACGACGCCCGTTCGAGGTCGTCTCTATGGACTTTGTGACACACATGCCGAAATCTGAACGTGGAAATGCTTTCCTGTTATTGTTCCAAGACACGTTTTCAGGATACGTCATGTGCAAACCCATGAGCTCGACCACGGCACAAGACGTCGCAGAGGCATACGAGGAGTGTGTGTTCCGGAGATTTGGCGCCAGTTCGATGATTCGTCACGACCAGGATCCACGGTTCATGAGTGAGGTGTTCGCCCGGTTCTGGGAAATGTTGGGCAGTAAGCAGAGAGCCACTCTCGCATATCGCCCCCAAGCCAATGGTCAGTCCAGACTGTCATGAGAGCAGTTCGGGCGTATGTTGCCGAAGCAGTCCAGAGTGACTGGGACGATCATGCTGAGAAACTGATGTTTGCCCCAACACCTCTTTCGATGCGACCAGGCTGGGTACGCCATTTTACCTGGTTCACGGTTGGGACGCACAAGGACGGTGTCCGCCATGCTGCGCCCCAAACCGTCTTCGGTTTCAGAACGCAGTGCCTACGAGTGGAGACATAAGTTGCAGCGCGACTATAGCTACGCTCAGGCTTGCGCTGCGAATCTCCAGAGGAGGCGAGGCACAAAGGTCGGAAGCCCAGACGCAGAAGTGGCGAAAACTTTCGGGACGCCTTAGGGCCGGATTCAAAGTCGGGGATGCAGTGTGGCTGTATATCCCGAAGGTGCAGCCTGGTTTGAGTCAGAAGCTAGCCCATCTATGGCATGGTCCGTTTCGGATCGAGGAGATGCACGATGATTTCAGAGTCAAGCTTAAAGTGAGTGATACTGGTTATCGCGTGAATCCTTGGGTGCATGTGAGCCGCCTGAAACCACGGGCTCTGTTCCCGAAACGACCGAGTTCAGAAGTCGATGTGGAAGAACACGACGATTTCGATACGGCGCTGTTACCGGAGGATAGTTGGGAACCCGACACCCAGAACGACGAGTATGAAGTGGAAAAATTCTGGATGTGCGATGTTTCAAACGTACCCGAACAGCGAAGCGGGTCAAAGAATACCAGATCAAGTGGAAGGGTTACGACGAGGCCGATTTGGTTCCCGTGTCGCAGTTAAGTTGTGGTGCTCTCCTGTGTGAGTTCAATCAAGGGGCGCGGGCAAGAGCTCGGTTCCGGGCCATGCAGGCAGGGAATGACCATCCAGGAGTGTAGCCTTTGAGTGCTCACCCTGGAACTCAACGGTATTGTGAAGATGACTGACCTGATTGTGAATTGTTTGATTATTGTAACCTGAAAGCTGGAGATCTCGGCATCCCCAAGACGTGACGGAGGCTAAGGGTGACGCCAGTCCGAGGATCGGAGGTGGAGCTATATGGATTGGAAGATGGAGATAGTGCACGATTTTCTGTTGAGAATTAGTGGATGACGCTATGACATGCAAAATAGAGAAGCGTGGAAGGTGTGTGAAGAGTGGGTGGAGAGAAGCCGAAGCCAGCGAGCCACTTGCTGCGTCTCAGGATTGGGTTCTTGACCCGCTCGGGGAGCTTCATCGCTCGACTGCGCAGGGATTCCGGAACAAGTGAGACGCCGCTGTTTGTTCTCGACGGTGGCCCATTGAGTGAGCTCAGGTTCACGTTCGTCCAGATCGTCGAGCTGCTCGATCAACGAGATAGGACGTCCGCGCCTCTGAACGCGGGGGTCTTGCCAGATCCAGTAGCACACCCGGGTGGGCAGCGTCCACAAACCAGGCTCGTCGAACAGGGTCTCGGGGAAGTTCTTGATCGCACGCAGTTTCTTCAGCAGAGTCGCGTGTCCCCGACGCAGTGCGTCACGACGCGACTGACGCTCTCGGTGGTATCGGCTGGAGGCGGGATCCGGATTTTCGTCGGTCCCGAAATCGACGTTGACCCAGTGAAGCCACTCCCACCAAGCTTGAGCGTGAGTGTGCATGAAGTTCACATACTTCCGAACCCCGCACAGTACCTTGATCCCGAGCTCGGCGCGTCGATGAAAGTAGAAGCACCGAGATCGGTCGGCGAACATCCTCTTCCACAGCTCTTCACCCGGGACGGCAGACAGGTCCTTGAACATGGCCAAGTCCCAACGCGAGCTCCACGACGCAATGTCGAGTCGGTGGGACTGGTAGTTCGGATATCCTGGCGTCTGCCCGGACGCTGTCTGAGTCCCGTAGAACTGCATCAGGGCCCCA